>JAZGTK010000821.1:0-51406 GCA_036877625.1 Ambastaia sidthimunki
ATATCTCCTCTGTTGCTCAGGTTCTTTGTCTGCCCCATTTGGTATCTCCCAGCTAAACAAAAAAGCTTTGTTGGTCTTAGTTGGTCACCCAGCCTGATCAACCAAGAAGTCCAAAACCCTTTAAAGCAAACTAAAACTTCTCTACCAACCCAAGCACTAGCTAACCACCTTAGCCAGACACTTTTTCCATTTCCTTTTAGGCGTGCACTCTCTGCCCATCAACATTGTCACATCAAGAAACAGATTCCTGTCCTCTCAGAGGAAGGAGTGGTAAAGCCAATGAGAGCTGAAGTGTTTTACCTTCTGGATGTGACGTTCCTTCAGCGTTTAAGCATTCCATCCTTTTATTTGGACATGGTCTGTCAGGAGAAGAGGGCAGGGGGCATATTGTCTGAGGTTGAGAACATTGGGCGAAGGTGTTAGTGACGTCTCTTCGCACCTATGTCCTTCTTTTCTTCTCTTGCTTTGTTTTCCTCCTCTTCTGGCTTCACTTTGTGGTTTGGCCTTGTTGAACTGTAGCTGTGAAAGGCCTGTCATCATCATAAAACATCCCATTATAGTCTAGACGTTCTGCTGTGAACGCTCAAGCCAATGCACCCCCCACACACTCTCCTGCCCCAAATCTATCGTTTCATCTCTTTCAACAGTATGTCAGACCTCTCAACAATTGAGGGAGGTGAAAGGATGAATTGAATATAAAAAAGAAAAAGTGCAATTTTCAGAATAAAGTTTTAACATTTATTATAAGAAAGCGATAATATTTTGAGAGTAATCTCATAATAGCTCTTTTATGAGAAGAACACTGTAACATTATGAGATTAAAGTAGTAATATTTTGAGAATAAAGTTGCTGCATTATGAGATTGAAGTCATAATTTTTGACAATAAACATGAAATTACGAGAATAAAGTTGTAGCATAGCTGCTGCATTGTCTGGATACTGATCGTAATTCAGTGTTGATGCAGCAAAAGATGTTACATCATATCCTAATGTGTGATGTAACTAGAGTCCAGTCCAGACTCTAATACTAAAAAACAATAATAATACTAAAAACAATAATACTAATATTTCAAAAAATGGCTAATGATGGCTGTTGCGTAAGTGCTTTATTTGTTTATTTATGCTTATGGAATAATTTCCATAAAGATCTCTTTTTCCCTATTTTTCACAATTAAACTTCTACTACAGCTTTTTGTACAAGAGTGGCTTACCACTCTGGTATGATAAATTGCTTGTGTTTATCTTCATTTGTAACTCACTTTGGATAAAAACGTCCACTAAATGAATAAATGGAAAATATTTATCACTAGCTCTAATTCAGAGAAAGTTAACCAGGATTTAACTAGAACCTGATTCTGCTTCCAACTTTAGAAACCTCAGAGCTGGTTGTTTAACCCTGACAATGAACTAACTTTGCTTGTGTGTCAGTGTTAGTTACCGCCTAAGGGTTTAAAATGGAGCCACTGGGAAGAAGGGCTAAAAGGAATGAGAGATACAAAGAAAAAAACACATAGATGGCAGACACGGTCTCCTTCATCCTCATGTGCTCCACTGACTTGTCTGTAACCTCATCACTTTCAGATGGGCAGCTCGGAAACAATGGATGACACATTCAGCAAATATGTTACACTGGTTTGTTACTTTTATGAAACATGAAAAATGAATTGCCAGAACTAATTCTTATATTTCACTTCCCTTAATTGTATTAACTACACAAATTTAAGAAATGATGATGAACTATTATTAAATTAATACAGTATATATATGAAATATTATAATTTCGTGACAGCTCCAGTTGTACTTTTTTTTAAAGGATGAAACAGACAAAATAACAAAATAATAAGTTTATTTCTGACATTCTACGAGATTGTCACCATGGTTACAGCACCATGAACAGCTTATCACAGTACATTACCCACAATGCACTTCAAACTGAAAAACAGACCTCTCTAACAAAACCATTTTGATAATCACCATGCTCTCAACCTGGGCATGAATTCTGTGACCTTTAGAAAACATTGTCAATAACAGACACAACTTCTGGATTCATGCAGTATCCTCCCAATTCTTCAACATACTTTAATATAGGTTGCCCTGTTTTCTTTCCCTTTCTGTATTAAATAAAGGAATTGATTCTACCTACATCGAGCCCTACTATACTTAAACAGGTCACAGTCACTGACTGCTTGTTAGAGAGATAGCAGGGTTATGAGGCCATTATAAACATGCTGAGGTTGGTAAACTCAAGGTGCTATAGACTGTATCTATGTCTTGAGGGGAATAAATCATCCAGAGGTTAGGGACATAAACCAGAGCAGCAGAAGTGCTGAGTCCAAAACCTTCTGGAAACATCTTTGAGTTGAGAGACTTTCATGGTTTTCTCTCTTTACTTTTACCTGTGCTCTGTTCTTTTTTTTCTAACCGATAGCTGAGTATATTTCTTATCTTTCTTTGTATCTCACCTGGTGTCAGTGTTGAGTGCTGGACCCTGGCAGTCTTTTCTCTGCACATTCATGTGAAGGACACAAGCTTTGGACCTTTATGGAGGTGGCTGCATTTTATGTTGTCTTTTGTACTCGGGCACAACACACAACTGACACAAATACAACCTTCATAATAGTCCCCTTCAGGCCTGATGCCGGTGTGTGTGTCACACACTTTCAGACTCAGAGGACAAACCTCCTGTCTTTGTCCCCTGTCGTCTCAACAACAGCACTTACCATTTCTTCTCTCTCGATGACATGTTAAAAATAACAAAATGTTAAGAATGCCAAAAATACAGTCCTAAACTCCTCAAGGACAGTGTGCACTCAGTCCACACGTTATGTGTGTTGCAACTCACTCCAGAAAAAACGAAGCAACATCAAACTGCCAGTTGAAGAGAGAAGACTTGTGGCTCCTTAGCAATAAGTGCATTCAATTAGGTTTTTAATACAGTAATTAATAATGTAATCAGAGGCCTCCTGGTTTTACAAAAAATGGTTCAAGGAAAAGAATCGTAAACAAATTCTGTTATTCGTTTTGCTCTTGTAGTTCTTCCCTCAAATTAGCTCAGAAATGGTGCTAGACCTGAAGAGCACAATCAATCTAGACACGTCGATTTAAAACGCAGAACTGGAGCACTCCTTGCTAATTAGATTTCAGAGTATTATCTGCGCTTAGTCACATTAGTTAATTAGATAGCAAGCTATTTTTTATTTAAAAAAACGGTCCTCATTAAACTTGTTTCTTAAGTGTGCCGAGTGTGTGTATGTGTGTTAGGGGGTTATTTAACCATATATTGGGGAGAAATTTGTACCCAAAAGTCTGCAAAACCCTGCAGAAAGTTTTCTGTTAGGATTGGGTGATATTGCTCATAATTAGCTGTAAAGTAAGTAAACGTGTGTGTGTGTGTGTGTGTATGGGTGTGTGTGACTTCAAACAACAGACTTCAAACAAGCATTTTTTTGACATTTATTTGAAACAGTTTTTAATATTTAAGCACATGCATATGTGATTATAAGTGTTTTAATGTGTGTTAATGTTGGTGTGGTGTACAGGCTGAATAGAACCAGTACCAGCTGATCAAATTTAGGTTTATTGTTTATTAACTGTTGTCAGTTACTCTTGTGTCTTGGTTCACTATTACATTATAGGTGGCTTGTAGACTATAGATCATGTGACAAATAAACTTTGAAATGTGTATCTAAAATAAAGGGAGAAAATGCCAAATTCCCAGTCGTCATTTTGATTGACAACAATACAATTGTTTGTGTTTTGCTTTATTCACTATAGTGCAATTTATTCATTCAGATATTCCTGTTATTGACGCCATCACTAAGTGAAAAGGTTTCATTGTGCATTATATCAGGGAGTCGATTTAAACGATCAATATTCTGCCCATTAGACAAAAAGTTATTATGACAAAACAATTAACTGTCTGGCAAAGACTCTTGATCAATATACTATTACAAATGAAATTTTTATGAAGTGGATATTGTTCCCTGTGAAGCCAGTGATGTCCTTTGAAAAAAGATGTTTTGTATTAATTAAACTATTTCTTTTGGGGGGGGCTTAAATTCCTTTCATGTTTGTTTAGAAAAATGTACAATGGCTGACATTTTACAATGTGTTGTAATTTGCTGTATTTACCTGGTGTATTTTTAATATTTAGCAACATTATCAAAGTTTATAGCAGGCCCAACACTGGAACTACATGAGTGAACAGTAATGATCAGAATAAAAAAAGCAAATTGGATTTGTGTGCAATGTAAACACAAACCCACTGTTAGCTGAAAGTTGTAATGATTTTTTCACGTGTTCTTACCTTGAAGCTTTTGCACCCACAGTAAGAGCTTCAGTATCTTAACACTTCATGGATCGATGGTGCTCAACATATATTGTGCATAAAAGTCCAATGACATACCTTGATCCGATCCTTGATTTATATCTCTACATATCTATACATCTATACATTCTATTTATATCTATATATATCTATATATATAGAGATAGTAACATATAGTAACATATAGGGCCAAAAAGAAACCATTTTCTCTGGTGTGTACTGTGTTATATTGAAACACTATTCTCCACGAGAGTGTTTGCTCAGTGGAAGTCTGTTCTCTGTAAACACTTTCTGGGGAGAAGGTCAGAACTTCTGTGTCTGTATTTCTGGAAACACTCAGCAGAAGCATTTTACCATTCATTTCAAATGATAGTGAACATCAAAATACCCTCATAAGCTTTCTGGCCATGCCTGAAATAGCACACAAATGTACAAATCCACTACTCTCACGTTTCACCATGTGAGTGCTGGGAGATTTCAAGCATGTATGTGTGTCTACAGCTTTATGGCCAATGAGATGAATAAATTATAGGAAACTATTAATATGGTAGAAATGGACATTGAATTACAGTTCAGAAATAAAGACATATTTACAGTCACGTTTAGATTTTTCTTTATGAAAAAGACACATACTGTATATTTTGCATGAGGTAACATAAGTAACAGTGTTAGTATTACATGCATTACTCCTCAAGCAGATGTGGCCAGGCGTTAATAAATCACTGAGTGTTTTATTTCTCTTTTTAATTCAGAAATTATTACAGTTTTTAATAAGTTTTTATTAAAAAGTTTTTAATATTATTACGTTTTTATCCATTCCCATTGTCTAAGCAACACCTAATAACTACTAAAATCGTATAATTATCTTGAACTTTCTGAGGTTATGGGTTACACCTTTACTGGGTGTAATGTAAATATTTCTTACACAAAACTTCTTTCTCAGCTCTCTTTCATGTGGTCACAAACTTTGTATCGGTACATTTTGGACAACAAGATTTATTCCACAACAAAGTCTCTCAAATGCAACAATTCATCTGTGCTGTCGGGACAAATGTAATGCTGTTCTTGGGGGGAGAAACAGGCACTACAGATACCTCCTGAATTCCAGCCCCTATTTCCTGAAGGCTGGTCCTGACAGACAAGTTGTACAATATTTGAGGAGTGATAAGGAGGCTGGGGGAGGACATACAGAAAAAGATGAAATACCACAAACCTATAAAACTTTAATCATTCCCATTTTCTATTACAATACCACAATGACTGCTGCACAAGTGTGAGCCAGAAACGTGTTATTTAAAGGTGTACATGTGCCTTCTTAGACAACAATACTCCCATCAGAAATGATAAAGCTCTGAGTTAAAATAGAGGGTGGGGAGGAATAAACTATGATTACAAAGCAGCAAGTTTAATCTCTGCTGTCCCACCTGCTCCTAAGCCAGGAGACAAGTGCACAGACGGTCTCTGTCTATACATTATCTGCTTTTCATTTTGGAAGGCTACACGTCTGAGTTATGCTGAAATATGCAAAGGAGTGGTGTGGCTGTAACCTTCACGTTCATCAGGGCTTTTCTGTGTTCTTTATCTGAGCAATGTTACACCTGAGGGAAGAAGTAATGGATAAGAAATAAATTTGGTCTGTAGGGCAGTAAAAGTATTTACTCTGTTCTGAGAATTAGAAATGTTTTCATCAAAGTCAAACAGGTTTGGAATTCTGTTATAGTGGATGGTGCTTTAAAAAATTAACATATCAAAGTACTAATTGCCACACCACTTTTAAAGCCAAATTTTATAGGTAATTGGCAGTTAACATGTTGTGGCTTTTTTAACTGTTAATAAATGTTAATAAAATTGTTTTATGTTAAATATTCAGTGTTATATTAAATATTATATTAAATATTCAGATAACACACACACACACAGGCGGAAACACCTACACTGACTGACTTTCTTCACTCCAGAGAGTTGAATTCTGCCACACTACACACCAACCAATTTCAACACACGTCAATCATTTCTTACTTTTCGTGGCATACATTATCGCCAGGGAGTTAATACAGCCTCTAGCATAGTTAGCATGCTAACTCTCAAAGGCTGAACGAGGGTGTGTGTTTGGAAAGCACAAAACAAAGACGACTGAAGAAAAGCTAGATGAAACAGGTGACATGGAAGTGTGGAAAAAGACGACAAGACAGTCAAGAGATGTGAGAGAAACAGAAAGGTGAGCGATAGATGAGAAGGTGACGAGAGACGCCGAGTGGGAGACGCTGAGGAGCGATTTCAGAAAAGTTCAACTTGTTTTTCTTCATTCCCTTCGGTTTTTCCCTCCCCTTCATGAGATCTGGCGGTGTATGTGGCTGGTTGTCTGCTCGGCGGGACATCAAAGGTAGTTGCGATGTCACACTGTTGCTAAGGCACCCTGGTTAGATATCATTTTTTCCCAACGATGCCTGTCAGCACATTGGCCTTTAAAGTCATATTTTGTTTTGAGCAGGAGGAAGGCAACTGAAAATTGAGAGATATAAAGAATTGTAAAGGTATCTTTGGCATTTGGATTGAACTGAGAGATGAGACCGAGAGTAATGCTGCAGTCAAGATACGGCAGACATTTCGGTTCCTGTCAACACAGTGGCATTACATGTCAGTCATTTCAAAGTGCCAAAGAGCAGCTGCAATGAGCTTATACGGTTTGACGCTCTGAGGTGAGGGAGAATGGCCTGCATAATTTTTAAATCAACTTCCTGTTTGTTACAAAACAACTAAATCAAAATAGTGCTTGCGATACCGTACTGCTTTTAATAATACATAGCAATGTGAGGCATATACTGTATACATGCAGCAGGTTGTTTCACCAGACACATTTTGCTGACTATAAACCACTGAATCTTTTTGCCCAAGTTTGGTAGAAACGCGTCTTATTTATAGAACTCAGAATCGATTCAGTTTATGTCGCAGATGTATGAAGGTATTTGTCCCACTCAGTTAATTGCTTCTCCAAAAACAGCAAACTGAGATTCTGAATGTTGGAGGCACATGCTCACATCTGACTGGTTGAGGACGTGAAGATTCTGCGTCTCTTCAGAATTTATTTTCCTTATGAAAAATAAAGCAGTTAGAGCAGTCAGAGCTTTTAGAGGTTCAAGCATCTGAGTTGTCAAATAATTGCCCCTTTGCTTGGAGTATGTGCATGTACACACACTCAGCACACTAAAAGGAACATGCTGTACTTTCTTCTTCTGTGTCCTCTAAAGAAGAAGGTAATTGCTTGTAATTGTAGTCTGTAATGATGGGCTTTGCATTCTGTGGAAATGAAGCAGCCAATGCCGGCTGTTTAGGCCAAACTCAAGATAAAAGGAAATCATTAAGCAATTTCATTAAAGGTGTATTGCTATATTCATAAGTTTAACACACACATATACATGCACACGACAAACCCTCACCTAAAATTAAACGCATAGTGCTCAAGGAGCTGATCAATATTGAGCTAAATGGTGGGCTATGAATTCATTAACTTTACTCTTGTTCTCATATTACTCACATGAATACAAATTCCCTCATGGTTGATGTGCTTAATGACTTCAATGAGAACTTCAATGAGGAGATCAGGTTTTAGACAAGGACAAATTGTGGTTGTTTTGCCCAGAGGATTAGAACAGAAGATCCAAATTAAAATACTGAAATCTTACACACTTAGTTGAGCTGTTTGATTATAACGTTTCCTGTGTTTTTTATGTGCTCACACTTTTTTAACAGTTTTATCTGTTATATTTTAAAATTTTATCTGATCAGCTTTTCACATTAGACTGTCTCCTGCACGTTTTACAGTTTAAAAGGTAAATACCCTCCAAGTTGCATGTGAGACAAAGCAGCTGGTGAATTTGAGATACAAGACACAAATTGGCCAAATGTAAATGCATCTGATTGTTTAGGACAAATACTATATATAAACTTTACATTGTCCTGTATATATGTATGTATGTGAGTCATGTATAGACCAACTGAAAACCTCGCTAATACACTAATGTATTCAACAGAAACATTCTTAAACTTTTAACTGCAAAGTTTTGCTGCTAGCCATTTTCATCAGTGTGAAAGCATTTGCTATATTTGCATAGACTGTGGACACAACAGATCCAGAAAATCAGTTTTTGGGAGACACTTTAATGTGGGCAAGTGTAAATAAAAATGTGCATACTAATAAAGAGATTGATCAACATCATGTCCCCCTATGTTTTGCCTCAAACGATCATTACAGGCATCAGCACAGTGCTACATTTATATGCTAAAGTTAATAACATATAACTAAGTCTGCAACAGTGTTATGAAAGTAGATGCTAATTATATTATTGAATCTAATCTTAGTCTGTTTCCCATTTACATTATTATTGTAATGAAGTTACCTTTCACACCTAATGTGCCTCAGTACTTTAATAACTGTTATCATCAACTGGGTCATTTTGAAGGAGCTTTTATGAAGACCAAATTATGATGATGAATTAATGCTGTAAACTTGGAAAAACGCCAAAGGCTTTGTTAGACTAATGTTTTGTAGGTTGGAAACACCGTTCAACAGCGTAGCATTTTGGTAAGCACCCCTCCCGCATTCTGAGCTTGTTTGTAAATGAGAGTTGGGTGTTATTTATTAAACCTACAAGTAAGGACTTCGATTTGTGTTGTGCCTAAAACACTTCTTAATTGGGGTGAAATCATATTTTGCTAAGTTATAAAACAATTAAAATAATTGATGAGCTCTTGAGAGATCTTGACTATGAGCACACATTTGTGATCTCACATCAGTAGAGTCCTACTTTGTATCTGTATTAATTTTGTATTAATGCATCGTGTTGTATGTAGCCTGCCACTGATGAGAAGATCAGACTGTCACAGTATTATAGTGCAGTGATGATATCAAAAGGCAATAGTACTGTATACTGTACTACTGTATGTATCATATAACTCCAATGTCTGCCTGTGGTAGTATCATAGTATAGCACATATTTAGGATGGATTAAGAATTATATTGTTTGGCAGATGAATTGTATTTTGTGTGTATCTTGTATCTAAAATTGATAATTTTAGTAATTTTTAGTAGGAACATTGGTGTCATATTGCTTTTTCACACATAATAAGGCATCATGTGTATTTACAGCACAAAATGTTCCATCCTTATTTCTTTAAAAAAATATTGACAGTCATCCATTAGTTAGCCCAAGTAACAAGAAAAAATGGCAAATATCACTCTCATACAACATCCTGCTTGACAAAACACACACACACAGACTATGTGGGTGGGTTCTAGAAAACAAGCCTAGTCTTGTAAATACTTTGTCAGATGCTGAAAGACAAAAGTAGGGAAAAATAAGTGAAATGCATGGACATCGATCTTGATCTGAGACATCTTGAATCAACTTTAACGAAGTATTGATCTCCTGGAATTGTCTAAGAAGAGGAGGGCATCAACACACACGCGCAGATATGACAAATATATGTGTGTGTGTGTCTCTCAGATTATTTCTTTTACCTCATGCGTCTGTACAGGTTTATTTGTCATCTCTTTCAGTGTTTTCTTCTCTCTTCAGGGCCGTATTAACAGGAAGGCTGTCTCTGCTGATAATGATGTGTATTTGTAATGGAGTATGTTATGCTGTGTCTTAACCATGTGTGACAGTACAAGTTTCCAGAGTCAAGTTGTTTTTCTGCCCCCACTGACCGTTAAAATGCTCCAGAGTAACACAGTTACAGTCAATACGGTGTAATATACTGTGTAATCCACATAGAGCTGTTTTGAACCAATGAAATTTGTCCTCATGCTTAAAGGTGTGAATGTCATTGTGAAGTGTGTAGTTGATTTAGCATAGCCTTTCAAATACTTGAACCAACAACCTTCTGATTAGCAGCCCTGAGCTGTTCCCACTACACCACAGCACCATGTTGTTTCAAGGACCTGTGATGATTTTTGCTCTTTGATCTGAGATTAAAGTTGGGTATTTTTTTTCCTCTAGACAGAGATATATTTTATATTTGTCTTTTTTCCTGATCGTCTTATTTTATTTTCTGTTTGTCAAGGTTGTACAAGAACGGAAGTGACCCTGTCAACAATAGTGTCCCTCTAAAATGGATTGAGAAGTGGGGTCTCACCAAACTCATCTCGTGGTTGTGAAGTGTGTGCATGAGGAAGAGAGAAATGTCATTATTTCTGACTGATGTAACTCCTCAGTGGGTGACCTGAGGTGAACAACTGTGTTTGTGTGAATGAACCTTGGACAAGTCTGTGTGCTGTCTCTCTCTCTCTCTCTCTCCTCAGGTTGTTGTATGTTTATGGTTCTACTCTTCTTTTAATTAATCTGTTGAGTTGAGCCTCTGATGTCGTGAGTGTATGTGTGGGCATGCTCGTCTGTGTTAACACTTTTTTTGAGAAGCACCAGTGAAATTTCTGGCAGGAATAAGTTGTCATGTTTCATATTATGTTTTTGCGGATGTATGTGTCATCATGTTTTGCCTACATTGTGGGGAACTATTGCAGGTGGTCCTAATGCATGTGGAAAATTGTTGTAAGGAACAAATTAAATAATGTTTTTATAAAATGCAGAAAGATTTCTTTGAGGTTTATAAGGACAGTTAAAATATCATGTGCATAGCTTAATACAAATCTCACCTCTAGCAGAAGAAAAACATAGAAGCTTTAAACATACAGCATGTTTGAAATGATATAGTATCTACTCTTTGTAAAAAAAACAGTAGTATGCAGTATGTTTTGCATGCATAGAATATCCATATGACAGTGCAGTATATACGTTACGCACACCGTGATGCTGCATCCCACAATTCAATGTGCTCAAATTGATTTTCACTTTGTGTTATAAGGCTACAGAGAATCAACATAATTTCAGTGTGTTAATTCAAGTTTGTTCTGACATGATGGCTTCTAATACCAGTTACTCTTGAGTATGTGTGCGTGGGGACAAAAGAAGTAAAAGAGAGAGACGTAAAGAGCTCAGAGTCTGCAACAGAAATGTGAAAATCGTGTTGGTGCTATGGCAACATGAGATCAGCAGTAGTGTTCAGGTAATGGGATGTTAACAACAGTGCAGCACCTGCCTGACATCTGAATTCTTACATTTTCTCATTCATATAATAAGTTAGAGTTAAGTAAATAATATGCACTCGGTGCCACATATTCCATATTAATCATATGTAATACATTTTGCTGCATAATTAATCTGATTACACTAATGGCACACACCCAAGAGTACAAATTTGTCATTCTTTGTTAAAAATATTCTTGTGGCTTGTGGTTGTGCTATCTCAGATTGGATAAGGGTAACATTTGCTCACCAAACTACAATTCTCAGTTTGTATACTGTCTACTTTAATTCTCTCATACCACATTCAGGTCTCGCTTTCATACAAATGCAAGTTAGAATAGGAAATTAGTGACATATTGCATTCTGATTGTAGAGAAAATGTATTAAAGTTTAATCTCTTTTTTGTACTTTACTGAAAACTTGCAGATTGCTTCTCTTTCTAAGTTATATTTAGAGAGTTACATATCTCTCCAGAAACCCAGTATTTTCGTTCCAAACCCATCTCCTAGCAGCTGATTCCGTTGTCAGTAATTATTCTTTGACTCGACGTCCCACTTAATTGTAGTCAAAATGGAGTCATCGTTTGGAGTGCTTTCTGTCCCGCAGTATCCATCCATCTCCTCTCAGCCGCTGCCTGGGTCATTGTGCCGTGGGCCCGTGTCAGAATGGTGATTCAGCATTTTTAATGTAGCTTTACTGCTAATGCTATTTCCGCTCCATTATAAAGCTCTCAAAGGGCCCCTTTCCACCTGTAGTTATGGTGGAGGGTCATTACAGGCTCTCTGAAAGCCGGATCAGACCAGTCAGTCAGGCTTCATTGTTTGAGAACAGCTGCACATAGCAGAAGGGCCACTTCACCTCTCTAGTCATCCAGACCAACATTGGTAATGGCCGACATGCCCTCTATTGATCCATCTCTGTTCGAAATGAACAAATAGTCTTTCTTTTTCCCTCTGGCCCATCTGTTAGTAATTTGTGTGAGTATTGTTCTTTTAACAGAGCTGTAAACAATCTTTTATTTATATACATTAAAACATATGAATAAAGACAAGGTTTTGTGTGACTTAGTTTGTGTGAGGTCATGTTAACATCCCTCTGCATGAAACAAAGAAATGTCAATATTCTTAATATTTCATTAATGTTGTGATTCTGGTTATTCAGTCGGCTACCCACCTACCAACTTTAGGTTGTAGGAACGTTTCCTTAACGATACAAATGTTACTTTAGGTCCCTTTTTAAAGTCCACTTTTTAGACGTCATATCAGTTATTGATATAAGTTATTGCTAAGTTTAAAGAAACATTATTTAAACCATTTTTTATTCTGTAAAGTTTTTAAAATTTCCACTACCTACTTAAGAGTAATATTCAAAAAGGTAAACATTTCTGCAAGAATCTTTTTTAGATAACAAACTAGAAAACTTTGATAGAACATTAGCCAGCGTTCTGAAAACATTCCCCGTTAGCACTGTGCACTGGCCATTTTAATAATAATAACGATAATGCTAACTGATGCGCAGGATAATAAAAGAAACACAATACAATTAAGTCGATTAAAGGCTACATGAGTTTTACTGACGGTGCTGTCAGGGGACAGAGAGAGGTAAAGATTAGACCTTTATTTCTGTGTTCTTAATTTTGTGATTTTTTTTCTTCCCATGCTTCATTTAGCACACTGTAAAAATTAAACATTCACTCTCTTTCTCACTCACTTACATTAGAAATGTTCAACACTGCATCTGTTTCTTGCACTCACTCACTCATAGAAACCTCATGGTAATTGAGTTTGCTTGTTAGCACATCTTCACGGAATGGCTCATTAAAATGCCTTAGCCCCATGATTAAATATGCCTGTGACTAGAGGGGCATTAGCAACTTGATTGAAGAAAAAAATGAAAAACATCAAGCGCATGTTAAGGTCCTATGAGTACGCAGTGCAAAATACTGATAACTTAAAATTGTGAGGATGTTGCTAACAAAGAAACAGGTTGTGATCAGCCTGTTTGTGATTTTGTGATAATTATTGTCATTTTACAATGCACAGGATACAACTTAGTTGAAAAAGTACTTTCTTGAAAAGTAAAAGCTGAGAAAACAGATATCCCTTCCAGAAGAACATTAGCATTAGCATGCTATTCATCCCTCTGTAGCATCTGTTTGGATCGCCTGAGCGCAGTCTCATTTCTTTTCATAAAAACAGAGGAATTAGAGAAACGAGAGAGAGAGAATGCAAAAGCAGTGAAACAAGCCAGCCCAATCCGCAAAGCTGTAGAGTTAATTAACACACACTTGTATCCGTTAGTTACGTCTCGATGGCCGCAATTCTGGCTCTGTCTCCGAGGCCGAGGGACCGTCTGCATATGGGATGCGTGCAGCATAAAACTGCCTTGTGGAATATTTTTAGGTGCCATTGTGATACACAGACAGTTGAAGCAGAACTGAAGTATGTGCATAAAATCCCTGAGGTATCTGACATGGGTTTGTTGATCTTCTCCTGATGAAGATAGAAGAAAAGCATCAATGTGTTCCAGCGATCTTTTTGGGGTTCCTTTTAAGCCGTATCCCACAAGCCCTCAAGTGCTTTTGTATTCAATATTGGCATGACTGTTGTTGTGCTGATATTTAGCACCACGGTGCGATTATGGGTGTGATATTACTTCTGCTCTGGTTGTTCAAGAGTTTGACATTGTATTGATCTTTGTCAGTAGGTTTCTCTGCTATGCATTATGGTTGAGAGGTGACAGAGCATAGAGAAGACGCATGTGCAGGCAAAATGGCCACCGCCTGCAGTAGATGCCTGGCGTGGAACATCTGTTTTGTGTCTATGGAAACCTTCGCAACATTTTTTACTTGCTTGGCAGCTGTTGTGGCCTCAGGATTGTTTATTTAGTTGAAGTTACTGAAGATTCATCACTTTTATTTACATATTGCCTATAACCCTTTCAGCAGTGCAGGCATTTTTCCTTAAGTGCTTTCATCTTCTTATACTTTTTATCAGATGTATCTTTACATCAAAATGTCCTCCAGGTGCTACTGTGAGGGCATATAATATACAGTAGCTCTATTAACATTATAAATGATTATGTTACGGAGGAAATATTATGAGTCTTCTAAATGATTCTTCATTTTGAATGTCAGTACAAAAAACAAGCACTGTTGAGAATTCATATCATATGATGACTCACTGTCGTACATTTACAATAATGCCAGTGAGTCACTAAGCATTTTAATTTTTTTATGTAGTTGTTTGTCTTTCGTAACATCATATATACACACAATATGATACATTTAAAGAGAAGTGAGCAATCCAGCTATCATGTTTTTCTGTTTATTTCACAATGAATCATAGAAGACTATGTACTCCGTTTTTTCATATGATTGTAATTAGGGCTGCAGGTTGATGTAAAAATCTAACAAAATTATCACACTGTTTAATCCCAAACATTGACGTTTTACTTTGAAAAAAACCTAAATGAAGGTTTTTCAGTAGCACTACATTACTGTTGCAAATTAAATCATTCCATAAACATAGGAGAACAGAGCTCAGAAGTCAGTATATTGCTTTTTTAATTCCTAAATCATTTAACATAATGTCCAAAAGTGAGTAAATAATAAAAGTTTTGTGTGAATTATTTCATTCATGCCTTTTGAGTATATGTCTATATAGCAGCTGACTGTCAAAAACAAACCTACTGTACCAAGAGAAATATTGGCTAAAAGAATAAAACATGACAACTAGCCCGGTCTTTCCTAAATAATATATATTTTAATCATCAATAATATGATCTAAAATATTAATAGTAGTGTGATCTGTACCACATGATTCCAGACACTAGAATGTATCTTGGCATTTTTTTCTCTTTTCTCCCAGTATGTTTGTCTTTCCTATATCTCTTTACTTTTCTGCACTGATTTTCATTGCAGTGGTAAAGCTGTATACTTTTAAAATTACCTTTTGCTCTTGTGTAAGCATCTCTCTCTCTCTGTCTCTCTCTTTCTCTCTCTCTCAGGTTTCTGTAGGAACTCACTCCAGGATTATTATTTTTCAGGCTAGGGCATTAGATAATAAGGGTCTTACATTTTAAATGAAAAGAGTATATAGAGAAATTTCAATACTTACTAGCCTATATACTATTAAATACCTGAGTAATGGGCTCTCACAGTTAGAGTATTAAACATGGTTAATGTAATTCTAATGTGTCTTAAAAGCATCATGTTCTCTATTTTAAAAGGAATAATAAAAAGTCTTATTTTGCCAGGCAATGCGTGTTGGGTATAAGAAATCAATACTTTGAGTATGTGCTCATTAAATCACTGCCATTGTGTTGCTCAAATTAATAATACTTAAACATTGTAGTGTCTATTCTCTCTGTGGATTCATTATGATATTCTTATTGAATTTCCCCTGAAGAACATCTCTAACTGTAGCTTATTAGGCAGGAAACTGTAAGAACATTTGCTTCTGCCAGGTCTTTAGTTGGTCTGCTCTCTGACCTTGCATAAACACACTGTTCATCTCTCACTGAGTGCCCTTCATCATCTATCCATCACTCAAGCCCACGATGATGCTCATAATTGTTATGATTTATCTGTTGCCATGGTACCACATGTCCAAGAGAGCAGGCATGACCTCCATCTAGTGATGGCTGAGTCACTCCTGCACCCATTATACAAACACGCACACATTCTTAATGTGTTTATGCAGCGAGGCTTAGACGGATGTCACACAAGAGATTATATTTGACCTTTTTATCTTTCTGGAGCGAACAACATTGTTTGCCAGGTCCGTCCCCGGGGAGCAAGTGTAGTCAAATCCCAACAAACAGCTATGATGAAGTTGCTCAAAAATATTTAAATCAGTTTTATTTTCTCACCAGTTCACGCTCAAACCTAAGCTGTCACCAAAAAATATCTTCCCTCCGCCAGGGGTTGAATTTATTTGCTTGTGGTTGTTCGAGCGATTGTGGGTGAGCGTTCATGGAAATGACCCTTGCATTGTTGGCTGGGGAAATGAAATTATCGGTTTGCAACGTGATCTTTCTCGTCCTTTGGCTGAATAGATAGATATTTATCATTAGGGGTAATGTCAGGACACAGCATTTAAGGCAAAATGAATTGGTAAGTGTCAAACTCTTGGCAGACGCTCATGCGCAGACGTTGGGTTTGGCAGCTGTGCGGTCTAAATTGCTTATGACAGCAGAAGTTGCGCTGGCCGGATCAGACATCAGCACCAGAGAGCAGGCGTCTGTCTGTGTGTCTGAATATTTGCGTGATACAGTTGTGAATACACTTGTTAAACAACAATATAGAATCTGGAATGCAAATTTTACACCATTTCCAAATCACCCCACGCACGCAACCAGAGTCCCAGTACACTTTTGAATCTTTCCCAAAATGGTCCCCTAGTTTTATGGAATATTAATGATATGTTGGGAGTAGGATGTTCACATAATCCAGCCATTCACAGGGATAATCACTCTTTTAGCAATGTTTCCAGCATGTGTCCTCTACCAAACTCCCCTAATTTCTCTAGAGTTATGATCTTGGGTCTCTGCAGGACAGACAGAATGCCAAAACCTGCCTAACCTATTCTGTATCCCTAATATATTAAATTAACTCACTAAATATACATCACACAGTTGTGTGCTAACAAGTGTTTCTCTCATACCTAATCTGTCTTTTCTCTGTATAACTCTATTTCCAGTAATTTTTGTTAGGTAAAAAAAATTGCTTCATCACATTATGAGAATGAAATGAAGAGAGTAATGGCTAAAGAGTTTTTACAAAATATGTAACATCACAGATATAGTCAATATGGTGAGACAAGTATCTTCTGTAATTGAGGGGTGTATAGAGAATAACTTTTCTAGTTTTGAACAGGCTATGATGTGATGTATTCAATTTAGTTGCCAGGCAATATACAATATACAAGTTATCAAACTGTGACATGCTTACATTTCTCTTTTAGATAAAGGCACTTGGACCAATCAGAGTCAAGAGGAAGGCGGGGCTTCAACGCCTCTCTAGCATGCTTGCTTACACTGCACTCTCTGTTTCTCCTTTAAACAGAAAAATTCACACATGCACATTTGCCAAAGTCATTTATCTGCTCCTAAACGATTTTTTTAAAGTGTAGCCAGGTAACATTACTCAACTCTGACTGATATAAATGCATTATGTTATTCCCTTGAACAAACACAAATGTGTATTTGGAACAAGGCAGGATAGTATTAAGCAAATGAATGCGAAATACATTTCGTTTTGTACTTTGGGATCAAAATTTATAGCATCTGCAGTAAACAAAATTATTTGAATCATATTAATCCTATACAAGAAGATTTTATTTGTAACTTTAAAAGCATACAAATTATGCTGTCAGATTTAATGGTCGGGTGAATTTCCTTTAGATTTTTCATTAGTTTCTTTTACTGCATTATTTGCAATTTGTTTATTTGTGTGAATTTCTGAACAGATTCGTCCGTCCACAGCAGCACAAGCGCATTCTTCACTCCTAAATGTTGTCATCCATCATTCTGATGCATTTACTGGCTCATCACCAAATCTCCACCAGATTCCGTCCACTGATTCCACTTTTACGTTTTACAAGACTGCGTGTCCCTCACTTTCACTCAGCAGCAAATTGTTTGTTACTTGGCTGTCACTGGCATTGTTTTTACACTAGAAGAGTGATTCAGAATAGTGACATTGTGTTAGAGTGTCTTTATTTTTCTTTAGTCTTCACTTTTTTGATACGTACACAGTCAAATATTCATAAAACGGTGCAGTGAACTTCACTTACACCCATTTGAATTCACCTCCTGCCAGCAATTTTCATTTCCCCTCTCTCTGCTCTCAGTTTCATATCCCATCATGCATCGGGGCAGTGCTGTGATGTGAGTGTTGTAGTGTTGTTCGCCTGTGATTAACAGCGACTCAACAAAGTTCTTTTCCACTCGGTTCGAGTTATTTCCAGAAACGCGGAGCCTTTCGATTAGCTCGTTGGTCGCTCTCGACAAGCTTTTCAGAGTCGCTCTTTGAAAGTTTTTCTGTTTCTCTTGCTCCCTCTCATCCAGGTCCTCCATTCGCTCGGCACTCAAAGAAATATGAATATTTGATGTTGTTACATTTGAGGCAGTGTGAGCGGAGAGTCTGGGCTTGTTAAATTTTTGCTATGAGAAAGTCTCTCCGTGTTGATACGTCAGAGATGAATAGAACACTCAGTTAAAGGTCTCTGAGATTTCTGCTCTCTCTCTCTCTTTTTCTCTCTTTGATGGAATCCCTGTTCAAGCATAAAGCAGCGGACGGCGACTGCTGCTCACCGCAGACCACATGACCAGCCACCCGTTTCTCTGAATACCACAGGCTGCCGGATTTGCAGTTGAATGGGCAGAAAAATGAAAAGTGGAAAGAGATGGAGGATGTCAGATTTAACTTTGCACGTCTGTTTCAGAAGCGTCGCTTCTCAAATGAAAGCACATCCATATCAGTCTGAGACAACTTCTCATCTTCTCGGCATTTACACACGTCTCGTCAAGATTTAAATAAGTAGCCTGTGAAGAGCTCATATTGAAGTGAAATTAAGAAATGAGCCGTGATAAAGGGGACGTGATTAAGCGCTTGTCCGTACAAGGACATTTAATTATGTTAGTCGCTGTCTCTGGAAAATTTAAAAAAGCAAAGAATTTATAAAGGTACAGCATATTGAAAGCTTTTGTACCCATTACACGTTGGTCTAATATACTGCCGATACTAAAAATATAGTGCATTATATTGTACATCATAAAAAAAATGGTAAAAAGTGCATTTTTAAAGGAATAGCACTCCTAAAAGTAAGAATTTGGTCTTTAATTACTCACTCTCATGTCTCATGGTACAGAATGATCAGTCTGTGTGTGTTTTAATAATTCAGTAACACAATAATTCAGTCTGAGTGTGTACTGATCTTCTGTTTCAAGATTATTTCTGCCTGAGGCCCACAATACTTCAGGGCAGGCGGGCCCTCATAGCTCAGCTGCAACAGGAAACTTACATCAGATATCTGTCCACAGCAATCAGCAAAACACACTCACACAAACACACTCAGGTTCAGGCACAGAGACACATAAACATGTGCGTCTCACCTGCCTAAGGGCCATGATCCATACTGATATTATTATGAGACCTGGGTAGAGTTTTCAAATAATGAAAATGTGTAACACTGTGGGGCCTGGTATGTTGTCATGTAATATACACATTAACAGACTATATGTATGTGCGCCTGTTAAGAAAATTAATTATTTGTATGACCCCCGAGAGGAATTGCGACAGCAATGTGCAGACAAAAAAACAACGAAAATATCATCCATTAAAACCCTTGTGTTTGATTCCTGCATGTGTTTGTATTTAAACAGACAATTGCACCATTAAAATGATGTACAGTAGAATACCTGGAAATGAGATGTTCAAAATATAGCTGCACGATTAGAAAGAACAATACGTGCAAAATCACTCCAAAAGAAAAAATGTTCCACTTAAAATCGCAATACCACATACAAAGATGTTTTTTGACGTCAAGTGTCCACAAAGGCCCCAATTCATTAGTCCTCTTTGCAAGTAACGTACCCACCCAGCATGCTGCTATCAGAGCTATGACAGTGCTGCTAATAGGATCGTTTGCATATGAGACCAGAGCAGCTTTTGAGAAGAGGGTCACACTAATGAAGTTCGATCTCATTAAAAGATACAGAGCAAATGCTTGTGTGTGGGTGTGTTTCTGTGTGCACACAACAAGAAAAACAAGAGACAGGAGAGATGAGCTGTTAACCTGAGAGAGAAGAATAGATTAAAAAAATGTGGCTATAAAACATAAATATTGGCTGCGTCTGAATTCTCATACTTTCAGAGTATGTACTGAATTTGATGAAAAACTGTTCTGTAGGTATTCTGTGTATTGTAAATACATTTCTGGACATACTATATCCATCAGATTTTTTATTATTCTGATTTTAATTTTACGCTCTGTGAAATAAACCACAGTGATGCAAAATTAATATTTTTATATTTCTCACATCTGTCCCTCTCCTGTAGATCAAACATGTCTGATCGAAGTTGAACTAACATGACATCTCACCGCAGTGCATGAGAGAACACAGCCACAGAGACATGTTGCACATTTATGCATATTCTGTGGCCAAAACCGCCATTCATATGAGGAAAAGTGAAAATGTGTGTATTCAAACACAGACCGGAGCACATTGCTCTTTGTGTCCCAAATGACCAAACACAACTTGAATCTTAATCTGAACATTTGCAGACTGATTTTACATTTGCATTACAAAATAAAAAAAAAAACTTTCATTTTAATTGGATTTCAAACCACATGTTGATGTGGTTTGGATGTGGTTTGTGAACACAGAATTTGAGTGTTTTTTTGCTGCCTGTCTGAACTAAGCATAAATATAGATGTGATGTAAATTGAATTACAAGCTCGATATTTTAGTAAAGACATTTGAACATGGACTTCTGACACTCTGATTTGAGTCTGTTCTTATTTTTTTATCTGTAGGTGTTTCCTGAGCTTATCTGGATAATTAAATAATATTCAACAGTAAAATAGAAATGCTGACCCAAACTCTGTACTGTTTTTTGGATTTAAATATTAGATCTAGTGTGTGTTAATGTGGGTCTGTGTTATTCTTGGGTTTTAACTCTAACTCTCCTCTATTATTCAAATTTCTCTGCCATTTAATTTTCCGCTCTATGAAATTAACCACAGTGATGCAAAATAAATTAGATTTTTTTATTTCTTTCCCACTTTCGTCCCCTCTTCTGTAGTTCAAACACAGACAATGAATATGGGTCCTCATACTGGCCCTAAAGGGGGTGGAAAATTCAGTTAAGGGATAAATTGGGGATTTTCCATTTCAAATCTGTCTTTGGAATTCTGCTTCCTGTGACCGGAATACCAACGGATGTCAGAAGGACAACTTTGCATTTTGGCTGAATAGTAAGAGAAAGACAGAAAGATGAGATTCTTAGATATGAGAGTAAGAGAAAAACAATGTATCAACTGAATTCTATATGAATGCATCACGTTGCTTAGCAACCATAAAAAGTCTACTCCAATTATTACTAAATAATGTAGCTTTTTAATGAACACATTTTGCTGTTGCTAACGGTTTACAAACTAAATATAAAAAATTCCCTTCACAGGCATGTGGAAGTAAAGTCTCCTAATAGAAAAGGAAAGCTGTGAATGTGTAATGTAATATTTGTCTCAGCCACTAAATGAATAAACTTCTTGAGTTTGCACAGGCATGTAGGCATATGTGATACGTATGTTGGCATGTAGGCATTGACCTTTAACCTCTCTCTTTGCCTCCCCCATAAAGATCAGTGCCACTGTACCATGTGCCCTAGATCTTTCTGTCGGCCCCATGACAGCAGCTTTCACCACATAACAACCCGTACTCTCACACGCTCACACACACACACTTTTCTGTCCTTCACATGTCAACACCACGACACAGGATCCTAATTGGACGCTGAAGCAGTGCGGCCATTTGTGCTTCCTGTGACGCCCGCTCACATCAGAGGCCAAACCAACAGCAGCCCCAAAACGTATCTGAGCACTCAAAAATGTTTCAGTGTAATTTAATTAGATAAAAATAAATATCAATATCAAGTAGCATTTATTTTAAAGACAAATACGCCCAAGCAAACTATGCTAACTTAAGGGGAACTAAAATCATGCAACTACAAAAATGCTTAAAAGTAACGTTAGTTGTGAGGACTACCACAATTTGTTAGCAAATGTCAGTTGTTTTTATAGGCTGTTATTTGTAGCAATGATATTTAAATAGTTTGACAAAACATTTTGGGGGCACTGTGTAATATGGATTTGAAGTTTCTCTTACTGTTGCTCTAAAATCTGTTTTCATGACCCAACATAGCTGATTCCAGGTCAGTATGTCATCTCTCCAGACTTAACCCTGCACAAATAACCTCTCAGAACTCAGTGTCAATCTCAGAGAGCTTGTGTCCACACGGGTCAGTGAAAGGAAACTCCATACCGGCTCTTCAAAGCAAGAGATGTTCGGTTCTTCAGAGGGAAACCTCCATTTGGTTTGCATCAAAGATGAGAGTCTATTTTGAGTCATCAAAAGGCAACAGGGTCCACAGTGGGTCCTATCACATACACACAAACACACTCTCTCTGTCCCTCTTTGTAAATTCCTCTTATCGGATGGCGGCTTATCAGAGTGAGTGGGTTGCTATGAGTGGACTCTGTGTTGACAGTTCTTATTAGTTGGGCAGCAAGTGCAACACTGACGAATGTTTTGGAGTTTCTCTGCTATCGCTCTCCACGCAGCTGCCAGGGACATGTGGATGCTGGAAGAGAGAGCAAGTCAATGTGTATGACTGCTCTATTTTTACAGCACTTGGCTTTTCAGATTTCCTCTGCCTGCTTTTTTCTGATTGGCTGGTGGTCCAAAAACCACTTCGCTTCCACTCACTACTCATTCATTCTGTTCTCATCTGATTAACAGCTTAAAGGTGAAGTGTGTCATTTCTGCGCCACATGGGATGCAACAAAATTGCAAAAAATAATGTCTGTTTTCAAAAATATTTTCAACACTTGCCCTGTCTACCACTGATGGTCCAAATAGGTCCTGCCCCCAAACTCCACTAGTGCTGTTTAAGTCCAAGGGGTTTAGATAGATAGTGTGGTCCTTTTCTGCATTGGCCCTTTCTCAAAGTTAGCTGTTTATTTTACCTATTTATTATTATTATTATTTTAGTATATTGCTAACATACTATATGATAGCTAATATAATAGCTAATATAATGGCTCCTGTACAATCAGGCTGTTAATTAAAGAGATTGCAGTTCCATTAAGTGCATATAAGTGACACATTTTACCTTTAAACTGGTGTTGTAATATATTATTAAACATAATTTGTATACTGTATGATCATTTAACAGGCTGACAAATATTCCTGCTCTCATTTCTGAACCAAACACTTTTCCAGGCTTGTGTGTGAGTTTACTTAACTATATATCAAAGACACATTTGTACCGAAAGGTCAGTGAAAGCAAAACTTTCTTTTGGGGACGTCCTTATTTGTAGAAATGCTATAAAATACAGTACATAAAGTTGTGTATAAAAACAATAGACGTCTATGGAATGTCCCCATTTAGACAGAYAAGTAAATGTGWGTGTGTGTGTGTGAGTGTGTGAGTGAGTGAGTGAGTGAGTGAGTGAGTGTGCATGGCACTTGGAATAAGCAAACACAATGCATGCTTGAATGGCCAGCTGTCAGGCGTTAATCCACTGAATGTGAAGTATAGGTTGAGTTTCATGTCCTTTTGTGCTAATGGGCAGGTGTGTGCATGTAAATCCTGGTCAAAATAACTTTTTTAAATAACTAGGTGGAATATGTGTTAATTAAAGCACTAATTAATTGCCTTATTCATGTCTAAAAAGTTGAATTAATGCCAAAAGTTCCATTTAACACCTGGGGCTGCTGTTAATCTGAGTCTAGTAATTATAACTATATTTTTAAAAAATTTCAGAAGAAAGCATATATTTTATGTCGAAAAGTAACATTAAGGGTTACAAATTCAGTACAAATGTCTAACCCTGAATATGAAAAAAAAAATAGTAAAACTTTCCTTAGCGAGTTCCACTAATTAGCTTATTTTAAGAACAATAAATGTAAATTGCTAGTCCCCACAAGAATATATACAAGGTCATGTGTGCGTAAGGGAGGGGGAGAGAGATAGTGAAGTTAATAGAAGCAAAACTGACCTTGCTGTTGGGTCTATGTTGAACTAAAGAACAGGAACATAAATTACAGGTGTCCACTCTTTAATTTACCACTCACGCAAAAATGACCAATATGCACAGAAAACAAAACAGCAGGGTCAGAAACCAAAGCCCATTTAACCAATAAGAGGTGGATAAAGACAACATGACAGGCGGTACAGATGAGATAAACGCACATAGCCAAAAACAACATCCCTGTCAGCGCGGCCCTGTCCTGCGCATACATTTTTAAAAGTTATTTTCAAATATGTCGGTCATCACAGCTCTTTGGAAATGACAGGTTCTTCAGGTTCAGGGTGTCTTTTCGTATCTGTCCATTAAGCTGTCGTTCCTCTCTGTCGTTCATTATAGCGTGTTTCTCTACCTCTCCAGCCCTCCGTCCATCACTCATTCACATTCAGAGTGACGCGGACGGATTAAGAACCTGAGTTAATGGAACGAGTGTGTGAATAGATGCTCTGGTGGACAGGGAGAAAATTAAAGTGAGTTTAAATTAAGATTACACAACACTCTGATTCCTAAAGAAGCATGATCCCTTACCACAGCCACACTCGGTCAGGACAGACAGCATGGCAATTGAAAACAAGGCTCTTTTAATGAAATTTAATATGGTGTCAAACCTGACTAAGGTTCGTAATAGGATTGTTCAATATGAGATGATATAACAGGCAGGGACTATAAATAGCAAGTCTTGCTATTAGAACAAACACAGTGCAGGTACTAAAAGGTGGTGATATTGTGATAAGGTGAAGTCAACCTAAATCAAAGCCAAAATGTGGAGAGGTGTCAGAAGAGGTAGAGATTGCAGTAATACTAAAGTAAGCACAGGCATCACATTTAGAAGGTGTTGGATTTTGGGAGCTCTTGGGATTCGCTGGAGACTCCAAGTATTTTTTTAAGGTAAGCTCAAGTCCTTGAGGTAAGCTTAAGTCCTACTGTCATTCTCCAAATAAATTTATGACACTCAGAATATGTAATTTTAGACTTCTTAGTTTTGTTTTGCCTCATGCAATACTGGATGGCCCTCATAGCCAGCTCTCATTCAGTCTAGTGATGTCATCAGACCAGATACACTTCAAGTAAACAGTATATAGTCTCTGTTATATTAAGCTAGGGCATCTAAAGGATTAAAAGTAAGATATTTTGATTTTTTTTTTTATCTAGACATTTTCAGGACTTCATCGCTAGCATTCCTCTCTTGCCATTTGATGGATATATTAATATTTAGCTATAGATGAAAGGCTCATTGAAGGACATTTACAGTGATATTATGTAGCTTTTGTGTTGTAGACTGTTCTGCACTGTAAATAACTTGCAATGCAACTCGATTATAGAGTTTAGCAATTAATCGTTTTTGTTGGAGTGCAAAATTACCTCAGAGATACATATTTCAGAGAGATTACGAGTTTTCATTGGAAAGACTATATTGTGAAATATATAATTTCTCCATTAAGGAATGTTTACTTGGGAAGACCTCAGAAAAATGTTTCCAGTATTTTTAGGGAACTAAAACATCCATACCTTTGTTCAAATGCTTATTGATTACTTGTTTTGCAAAGAATGTTTCATTTTGAGTTTATAAGTGCAAACCTACCATTTAAGTTATTGCATTTTTATGCCACTAAAATCATTCAAATTCTATGGTTTGAGAGAGGCCCAGAGAAAAAATGGTTACATTGAACAACAGAACATTAAGTCTAATAGTGTCATTTATCAGAGACGGGTTTGGAATGAGTGGATGGATGAAATCAGAAATATGGAGTGCGGTTTCATTCTCATCATGGGCTGTTGTGGAAGGGTGAGAGATTTCTTCCCCTCTCTGACTGTCTGGTCTAAGGCATCTATCTGAAAACCTCATATGAGGTTCTTCAGAACCTCAGTTGTTTTGCAGCAAATGGAAATGTCTCATCCCTCTCAGGTGTTTCTCCCAAGAAAGTCCCCAGTATCCTTTTCCCAGTAAAAGTGTGTCTCCTTAGAGATTGAGACTGATAAAATCGATACTTAAATGAGACATTACTGAGAATTCCATTCTCAAGACTCCTAAGCCACGAAAGAACAACAATATTTTACAATATTTTTTGTGCTATCCCATCATTAAAGATCTATAACAGTTTAACCAGTCAGATGGCTGCACTTGAAGCTGTCTGGAGAACAGTTTTATGTCTGAACTTTGAGCCACAGGTCATTGTGGTGCTAAGGCAATTTTCATGCAACTACCTGCCAGCCACAGTCAAATGCAATGGCTTTTAATGGCTGTTTAATAATATCTCTGTGTGAAAAGAGAGCAGCCAATACCATGACACAGCTTTTTTACAGCATGTACTCAATAACACCTTTGAATCATGGAAGTCACACATAGCTGAACCTTCCTCATCTCTGTAATCTATACAGTATTTGCTTGCTGTGTTTTAAATGAGGGCAGAGGAAAGCAAGTTTGCATCAGTATTTGTGCTTTGCAGTGAATTCTTAGATATTATCTGCAGTACTTAAAAGATCACGGTGCCTCGCTGAAAACCCTCATGTTTCAATTCACAGCTACACATCAACACATTCCCATAAGCTAGGTTGCAAAGTTCTGACTAGCGGGTGTTTCTATATAAATACCTATTCCTGAATTCACATACTCATACATTATGCAGTATAAGGGTAGATAAATTATTAAGTAATGTGTCCTGGTTTGAGGCTTTGAATCCGTAAGGCAAAAACTCACGAGCTAGAGTGACTTTTTATGTATATATATTTGCAGATTCTGCGTTTGGTCTTGGCTTGGGTGGGGGTGTATTTTCCAGGCACTGAGCCAGGGATGCTCCCTAAAGATGTTGGGAATGTGTTTTCAGTCTCTGTGAGTTAGTAAGTCTTTGTTCACTGGTTTGAGTGACAGAAGATTGTTCTTCAAATTTCTGAACTGCCAGGGATGATCAAAATCACAGTACTGGAGCTTGTATTGGACTTTAGTGCAGTTTTTAGTTCAGTCTTTGTATTATTTTCTTTTATTAAATTCGTAAGGCAGTCTGGCAGCATGTTGTGCACTATGTTTATGAAAAGAATTGAAGTGCTCTTATTTATTGAGATATAGACTGAGTTGACTGTCATCTTATAATTCCAGCCAGTTTCATAAAATCTGCAATTTAATAGCATATTTTTATTGACATCTTCATACTGTAGAGAATCAGCTTTGGTCTTTTGAGATCTCGCTCTCATTGACAAACAGCATTGAATGTTGTTGAGGAAAATAAACACATGCTACAATTCAGGGAAAAAGTGTTTTTCAGCCATATAATATACATCATTTCAAAACCTGGTCACAAGTAGTGACAGCCAAACAGACACACAGTACTATATTCTACAGTATGTATACCTCGATAACAGAGTCTTGCATTATAGGACTAAACGCATGAGTAAATGTAAAAGTTATGTAAAATATGTACATGTAAAAATGTAAAATTTTCTAGATAAAAAGCAACAGTAGTATTTGCATTTTTTTATATTTCTTACAAATGTATTTTGCAATCAGTTTATGAATATGTCAGATTTGTGTCTATTAGAACATTCTAACAACATATTCAGCTATGGAAAATATATGACTTTGCGTGTCTGCCTGCATCATGTGTCTTAATCTATTATTTTAAATGTTTTTAAATTAAACATGAGCACATCAGTTATATCCATGTGAACATGTGCATGTCCTGCCCTCATGTTCAAAGTGAATAACCTACATTCACTGTGTTACATTAAAAGGTTAAAATTCATCAGACTGGGAACCAGTCAAGATGGACTAGTTTCTGTCATCCCTGTCTATATTTAACGTAGGTGACATTGGTATTTGGTTTAAAAGGTATTTCCCATGATGCAGTTTGTACTGTGGGTCATTTCAATAACGACACATCTTTGCAGGAGTAAAAGTGGACACATGTTTACCTCTTAATCTCTTCTCTTGCTTTTTGTGTCCTCACCAAAGTTCTCAGGAGGAAATGGAGATTAGAACTGGAGCAGTGAATTGGGTCAAGTTTCTCTCTCTGGTCCAGCACATGAGTTATTCAGCAAAGATCTGATCCACAAGAGAAGCACATGGCGTCTGTAGCAGCGCTCTGTCAAAACATTCTTCAAAACACACAGCAGTTCAGTGACTAATCTATTCTCCCACATTACTACGCTTGGTTTGTGATATTGCATGTCATGCAAGTGACATCAGCAACACAAGGGAGAAAATAAGATTGAAAATAAGATTTAACATTAGTTTGGGGCTGATTAGAAAAATCAAGTGTGAAAGTGCCGTGAGTGGAAGTGAACTAGTAAGGTAGCATACTGTACAAACCAGCTTAAACCACCTTAAAATAGACTGATACATTTTCAAAACCCCTCTAAAACATAAAACTGTCCAATGGCAACCAGCTTGGTGGTCAGCAAATTCCAGGAGACTGGAATGGTTTAATCCTTTTTATCAACAACTGGAACAGCTTAGGATTTGATTTACCATGAAAGTTTGTTTCTGCTAAATGAGTTTGAAAGTCAGTCCCAGTGGCTCATACTCATCTCACAGTTGCTCCACTGAGGTTCAACGCTCTCAGTTTCTCACCTCCTCAGTGTGAGCTCACAATGTCTCACACCACTCCTCCATTACAGGTCTGCTGTCATTCTTCTCTCTGCGTGATGTTGAGAACATCATGCGTTTAGACGGCCCTGTCAAAATAGCAGAGACAAAAATACCAGCAGTTTAATCTACCCCACAGGTGACTGTCAGCATATCATTCAGATTCTGTAAAATGTTATGAGATTTGAGGTGGTACAGCGGTTTTGGGAATTGGATGTGTTGATTAGTGTACTGAAAGGGAAATGCAGCAATGTGGCTGTTTTCACACCTGAGAGCTTGTTAGGAATAGAAAACAGTTTGAAAGGCATCCACTAGTGTGACTTTGTAAATTCGTTTGAGTCAGCTGAATTTGTTTCTGACAACGTGACCAAAATTACTAAAGGTGGCGTTGAGGGAACAACAAGGAGACAGAAAAGGTTAAATTGTTTGAAAGTAGTTTTAAAAGCCCACTATATTTACAGCGAGAGAGACATTTTGATTTTTCAAGTAGAATGTGTTCAAACATATATTTTGTTTGGTCATTGAAAAACATTATTGTCAAAAAATGTGCTTTCTCTAACTCCAACACCTAAACCTAATCATTAACTACCTCTAAAATCAAAGGTTAATTCTACATTGACTTCCTCTTTGTTCAAATACCAGCCACAGCCTTATTTGACTATATTCTACCTGGTAAATACAACAGTGAGCCAACTCAGCATCATGTCCACAGGGAGGTAGATGAAACCTCTGCCTTTATTTTGCATTAATAACCTCAACACATCTCTGTGAATCTTACATTAAACCACAACGGTGCACTGAAAAATAACTCTTCAAAGGCTCTGTGCACATCATATGTGATAAATGAATCTATTTTGTCTTAATGGTAAATGGTGCACTAATGTTGGGAGTGCGTTTGGGTTATTACCCACAATTAAGGACATGAAGGCATTTAAGCTCAAATGAGGTAGAAACTATTAAAGCAGAAACGTCGGAGTGCTTTAGAGGACAAGTGCGCATTTAATGCGATCACGGCACCGTAGCCCGTCTGGAATAAAACAGGTTCATGGAACAATGTGTAACCTCAATGTGTAACACACAGACACACCTCGAGAGAGGTATAAAAAACTATTACTTATGACCACTCTGACTGTGACATGTGGTAAATGTCTTTACTCTGGCACTGTGTGGATGCCCGCTCAGTTATGCTTACAATTATTGCTGGAGTCATTAGGCCCCTGAGAGACTAAACGGACTTCGAGCAAAGCGCACAGATAGGATCGAGTCAGGCACTTGAAGGACAAACCGCAGTCTGGGGGCAAATATATCCAGCTGAATTGAACAGGTCCAACTCCGACCATTTGTTAAATGTTTCCTCGACTGCAGCTCATGGCTAGCAGGGGCGTGTTTTTGATTCCGTTCTGTTTAGCGTCTGTCGCTGCAACCTCAAAAACAGTATGTTACTTTACTGTCTGCCCATCAACTGAAGTGCAGTCACCTGATCCCAGGTCAGTACATAAAATACAGCTGGTGTCCCAGCCAGAGCAGGAGGATGTAAAACACATCGGCTGGTTCTTATATGTATTCTGACATTCCGTAACTGGATCTGCTGTTTGTACAGGACTAACGGCAGCTGCGGGAATCAGGGGCCCTGAAATTTAATTGAGTGGGAATGTGTGGAGAGGAAGAGAAGTGGGAAGAGAGGAAGAAAGAGAACTAAAGGAAGTAAGAGGTTTGCTCTGTGTTAACCTGGAATGAGATTTAAGGCAGAGATGTATGAGAAGCACTGGTCTGTACAGCTACATAGAGTTAGTGGTATTTATTTAGTGTATTTTTTCTGAAGAGGGATATTATGTTTTATGGTGAACTATTATTCCAAACATTGCTGTGATTATTCATGTTTTACAGTATTCACCCATTTTAATATTTATTTGAGTAATTTAAGGGTTGTGCATGTTTTTTATGATCTGCAGTAACACTGGTTTCCCCTCAGAATCATTACTGTAATAAATATTGCTTTAGCTTATGATTTAAACAAACAAACAGAAAAAGAGTAAAATAAAGATCTTCACAACCATGCTGGTTTATATTTCCTTTTTGGAAAATTCATCTTAAATGGTTGTTCACCCAAAAATGAAAGTTATGTCATTGTTCACTCACCCTCATGCTGCTCCAAACCCATATTCATTTTTTTCTTCTGTAAAAACACAAAATTAAAAATTAAACAAAAAATGTTTTTATTTCTCTGTACAGTATAAGTGGGGAAAGATGGGGGAAAGATTCCATCAGTTCTTAAGGTGGTCAAGCTTTTTTTAATACAGTGGCTATTTGACCAGTTTTTGGTCAAACCAACTACCATGTTCCAAAACACAGCTACCAGCTTAAGGATATGGTGTCTGAATTTGACTCTGTCATATCTGATTCTCCAGTTATCTAACCATCAAGTAACATTTTGTCATTGTCCCAGTTTTGTTGTGTTAGTACGGCTCACAGTGAGGTTAGTCCTTGTCTTTGAACACTGATGACAGTTAACTGTATATATAAACAGACAGGTTCAATTTAGACTGTCCTATCCGCTCGTTCAGGCCAAGATTCGACCCACACTTATCTGCAGATGGCAACAGTCTCACCCTTACTGCAAACACTGTATCGATCCAATCTCAAAGCACGCAATTAAAGCTACATCGGCAATATGGGCAAAGTGTCAGACTCGATGAGGCCCGGTGCATGTCAACATGAGGGCCTTTTCAACTACACTCTAATGTACCTTTCAAAAGAGCTGTGAAATATAAAAGAAAGGGTGAGGGAGAAAAGGCAGAGAAAAAGACAGATAAATGAGCTCCTTGAGTGGAGGAGAAAGAAGAGGAGGCCAGTAGGCTGAGAAAAGATGGTGTTGCACATCAATTGAGAGCAAATTGTCCAGAAAGGAGGACAGAGATGCATCAATCTTTTTCCTACAGGCCTGCGCAGGAGAGCTTTAGCAGGTCTGGGAAACGCTTTCCAAGGTCTTTCCAGCTGGTTCCAAGAACCATTATAGAACAGGACTTACAAAAGGTGCCCATTTCACACTTGATCTGACATTTCTTTTATAGTTTGCAGTCGAGTTCAGATTTGTTTGGAAAGAATCATTAGAATCTGAATGGCTTGTAGGTTTTACAAGAAAATCTGAAGAAATCTGGTCACTTCGGTTTTTTGGGTACAAATGCTGGCACACAAGATTGCTTTTATAGTTGTTCCATTAAATCATTATTAATGGTTTTATACTAGTTACAGGCAAATTGTAGTGCTTAATGAACTGTAATGTGGTGTTGTTTAAAGGCAGGATATGTTTTTATTTTTTTTGCTGTTTGAAAATTCACATCCTTCCAGCAATCAGAGCCATAAAATGTGCATTCAATCATTGCCTAAATGCAATGACAGGATGTCCTACTTGCCTGGCAAACTATGTATGTTTTCATGTGTTTTGTAGGAGGTGTGGTTTTGGATAGCACTTTTAAGGGAGGGTGAGATGTTAGCTTTTAAAGCTAGATTGCTAGCCTCTCTGAAACTACCTTCCCTACCTTTAAGTTGTCTTTTAGTAGTTTCTAGGTTTCTTGTTTTTCTATTTTCTATAGTCTGGAATTATCTTTATAATTCTTGTGTATGTTGTTTAACTTGTGATTAAGGCAGTCAAAAAGAAGATAATAAGAAATAATAAGATGAATATAATGAATATAATATGAATATAATAATTAGAAAATAACAGATAATAAGAAAATTCAAGACATAAACTATATAGATCAAACATACAATCGTCATAGTACAGAAAACACTCTTTAACAAGAACATACAGTATTGATGCATCTACTGTTGGCCATCAGAAATTCCCTTCTACAAAACTCTCTCCACTTCCTCCTCCTGCCCAACCCCTCCCTCTCTCTCTCCCTCTCTCTCTCTCTTTCTCTGTTGGCAGCAGCACTGGCAGGAGTTATTACTGTGAGAAATGATGGGGAGAGTGCTGCCAGACCCTCTTGCTCACTAAGAAGTCTCCTACAATGGCACACATACACAGTTTTGTGCCTGAGCACACTCTCAGAACCACTTACACTCATGTTTACATTCACATGCATTCACACACACTTTAAACACACCTGCCCGGACAACACATGGCCTCGCAGTCTCTCGTGGTCTCTTTCTCTCTCTGCTCTGGGATCAGTTCACCTGCAGGTGGCAGTGGGCTTGCCCGCAGAGGGGAGGAAAACATTGACCTTTCCTCTCTCATTCTTTCTCTCTCTCTCTACTCGCCTCATTTCTCAGAGCACAGAACAGTGTAGAGAGAAGCTGGTAGACAAAGGTGGAAGGCGTTCAACTCATGCGTCTACATTATGATAAATTACCTCTCTCAGGAGAGAACACAGAACGAAAGAATGAAAAAGTTAAATGCACAGACTTAAACTGACTTTGACAACTTCTGTCTTTGCATGTGAATAAAATCACAAGTGTATTTTTGCTGGAGCCTTTCAGCAAAGGGCAACCTTTTTCTCTTTTTTGTTGGCATAAATGAGTTTTTAAGGTTGGAAAAATGTGTATCCTTTATTTAAAACAGTAGTGCTCTGTGCTCTCTGTTAAATGAATGGCTTAGCGCTGACTAATCAAGGTAAATCGCTTTCTTTTCTGTAGTACTTAACCTGAATTACACGCTTCTTTAAAGTGTCACTCTGAATGAGTGGAGATGAACAAATCTCAGTACAAAAAGTTCTACTTAAAAGTTCTACTTAGTCCAGTCAGGACTCTCGGTACCTAGTGAAAATATTTAGTCACATTTGGAGATAATTTAGGTCTAATTCAGCTTAATAGAGTCCTGGAACTTTTAAGCCATTTTCCGTGTCTTCTGCTTACATATTCTCATATTTTTAAAGCTGATGTGTGTAATTTTCTTAATGTTAAAAGGCTTTCTTCTCTCCCTGTTTAATATGCTGAGACAACTACGGTATACTGTAGGTAGGCTGTTGGTAGGTTGATTTCCTGCTACTGTTAAGATGCTGTTTGTGTGGTCTGACGTGTTAACTTCTGGCCTAACCAATAGTGTTAATTTGGGGTGGAGTTACCTGTTTGGCCATGTCTGATTGTTTGAGAAACTTTATTTTTGTAATTCTATTTGGTGCCATAAAAACACATATAGAAAAAAACACAGGCTTCAGGAACTCTTGAAGTCTTCAAGAAACAGGAGACAGTAAAGAGATCCCATTAGTGTTTTTTAATTTTTATTTATTTAGTTAGTTTTTTTAAAGGCATTATGAAATAAGTGCTGTGATAATGACGCAGGTGTGTTCATGTGTTAATTTAAAGCTGCAGTCCGTAATTTCTTCGTAATCTCTATCGCCATCTCTATTTGAAACATAAAATTGCAGTTTATTAAACACTCTTCATTACATATGTTGAAGTCCAATGAAGCCAAACTGATCTTTCCTGGGAAATCATACCCAACAGCTCAAATTATAAATCATTATAATAAACTTACTGTTGCGAATCTGGTTAAAAGAGAAAAGGAGACAGTTTTTACTCTGATCTCTCATGTACTGTTCATTTTTAAGCCAAAAAGTTACGGATTGCAGTTTTAAACTGTGTATTGCGGTGTGTGAATGCACATGTGGACAGGAGCAGCACACTGCAGAAGATATCCATATGGATTATGTGTGTATTCTACAGAAGAATAGATCATGCCGTATATTTAAAGTACACGTGTGTGCTTGTGGAAGGGAGGACATCTCTCAGCTATGTCCAGCTTCACATCTGGGGTCTTCCTGGGTTCATCCAGATGGTTCCCCTTCCTGGTCTGCACCGGCCCCTGGGGCCTAGCCAGTGTCCAGCAGTCATGGTTTGTTGTCAGCCCTGCTGAATCCTCCAGTGTTCACCCCACCCTGGCAGATCCAGCTATGATTAACAGGCAAAGCTCTGTCCCTCATCCATCTTGCTCTCCACCTCCCTTCCTCCTGTTTTTATGGTTCTGTCTTACCCCTTCCTCTTCTGGACACTGGACACCTCGTTGCTCATCTGTCACGCATCGTTCTGTGGGGTTCTGTAAAGAGAGCAAAAAGTTTCACTTACAGTATATTTTATGCTATATTTGGTTTTCTAGTATTCAGTATTTACGACTACAGTACACATGAATCAAAGTTGATATTTTAGGACTCAAGGGTCTGGGTCTCATTAGTCCGTCCTGGTCTTGGCTTATGGTCTCAGACAAGACTGTAGTTTAATTCCAGCGTGCTTAAGATGATGGACTAGTTAGTAAGCACAATAAGCAAAAGCTTCATTACAACTGATCAAAGTTAGGGTTAATTTATAATAGCTAACAAACACACAAAACTTTCAATTTGATGCATTTTTTTAAATTAAAGTGCAATTACTATTAATTTACTGAATTTACAAAAACGTGGTAGCATATGCAAATGTTCAGGCACACTTCCAGGTGATTTATACTGTTATTTTTTTCTCAGAACCAAACCTCAACACTTTAGAACTTGATCGATGTGAGGTACAGTCAGTCAGAGCTTAATAAATTCTGTGACTCTTTGAACTTCTTAGGGTCCAAACAAACCAAACAAACACGCAAAACTCTAAGCACAGAAGATGGATCAGAAAATAAAGATAATGAACCTTACCGAGCAGAGAGAGAGTATAAAAAGATATCTAAATGTTTGCTGCATGCAATTTCCACTGCCCAGAATGTCATTAAGAAATGGAATGTAAAAGAACACATAACAAACATCAAAATAAGAGCTAGTTATATTATTTTATTAGGCTATTGTATTTGGTGTTGTTGCACTACATGTTTTGTTTTCTCACTCGGATTTCTCGTTTCCGCTTGTATAATTTGTAAGTTGCATTGGATAAAAGTGTCTCTTAAATAGTAAATATAAATGTAAATGCTTGTAGTCTGTTGAAGAGTACAAGCAAAAACCTCCCAGCACTATCACACTAAGGTGTCCAATGCAACACACAGATAAGCCAGAGGCGTTTTGGAAACAAGTGAAGTGGCTTGATGAATTTCAAATGTACATTTGGAATAAATAAGGAGAATTATTGGAGAAAAGAACATCTTGCCAAATGTTAAGCATGGGGGTGGATCTGTTATGCTTTGGGGTTGTGCAGCTTCCATACACAGGAAATATTGTGCGGGGGGAGAGAAGAGTGGATTGTACTCAAAACAAATCCTGAAAGCTAATGTCCCACAGTCTGTAAAAAACTGAAGGAAAAATGTTGGGAACCGGGTGTGTATATGTATGTATCCCACCTGTGTGATAGATGGTGGCCTGCAGCAGCATCTGTGCTAGGATGAATATGTTTAGGATGAAGAGATGACTCAAACTCTCTGACTTTGTTACAAATGACAAAACTCTCTGCCTGTTTGTTTGCATATTTGACTCAAATGTCTTAAGTTTGAATTGCAAATAACAACACATGAAATATACATATTTTACAAATCCAATCCAAACCACTTCCATATGTCTTTGAAATGGAACTACAATCAGATATTCTGGGGTGACTCTGAATGGTAAGATTGAAGTACATCAGATACATTCATAACCCCCTTAGCGACACACACACACACACAACTGTCTCTCCATATCCCACAATTCTCTCTCATTGCTTTTATACAGAATATAAATGATATAGTTTTAGTGATTATGTTGATTTAAACAATTAAAATGCATCTGTATAGTTTTTTGAGTTGGTCTTTTGTTTTTGTTTTTTTATAGCATTGCATGCAAGAGATGCATTAGATTAAATTGTGTGCAGTACTGTTGCTTTAAATGGATACCGCTGCCACTCAACAGTTAATTACTGTAGCTTAACCAGTTTTGAGTGTCCAGGTGAGTTAAGTTTATGATAAAAACAACTGGAAAGAGCTGCTAAATAAAAAATAGCCAGTAAATGTTCATAAAGTCTGGAACATTTTACATTTAAATTGCCTGTCACAAGGACTAGACAGGTTAGAGAGGAAACGGAGAGAGAAAAGAGTTTATGCTCAGTTTCCCAGACAGATTGTGTGACGGCTCAAGTAATGAGCAGAGACAAATGAAATATAGTTGTTCTGTAATCAATGTAGCCATACGTTGCTTTTTCATTTACCTGGTCTCACATTATTCCTCATCAAGAGATCAAATGTAGACCATCATCTCTAATGTTTAAGAAAATTAAAGTACCTAATGCAAATAAGCAAGGGTAGCATCAGGTTTGTACCTTATTTAAACTGAAACTTTTATTATTTAAAAGTCCAGTAATTTTTATGTTTGTGTGAAGTTTTATGTTTATTGGCTTTCCTTAAGTTTCCTCAGGCCAATGACATCTGTCGACTGAATTTTCAATGTGTTGGTGTTCTGTTTTGTGTCTGTCACAGTTCTGTTTTTGCAAAAGCTCACATATCACACACACACACACACATGCACACACTCATGACATGTTCAGCCTTGTCATTCTGTCAATAACATATCCAACCAGCAGAGTTGCTATGGTAACTGTAACATGGCATACACAGGGCGATACAGTCATGTTGCTGGATTCTGAAAAGAGTGGCCATTTTTGAAACTTGCCCACCATCAAAGGTCTGTGCACTCCACTCTCTCTCCCCTCTATCTCTCTCTCTCTCTCTCTCTCTGAGCATTAAAACCAGTTAATTCTGCCCCAAAAGAACACACACACATACATGCATGCATGCATACACACACTTACACGTAAACTCTCTTCTCAGAAAGAGAAAATCTGGAAGAATGAAAAGAGTTTAACAGAGAGACTGCAGGAGAGGGAAATGAAAGTTTTCATTAAGAAGGCATCCTTTAATATCCCTGTGCTTTCTTCATAATCCATGTCTTTCATCTGTTGAATGCATTTAAAGAGGGTTTATCTGCTCTTTGCATTAGCAATTAATTAGTAGAGAGGAACATCATAAGACAGAGAGAGAGAGCGAGAGAAAACAAGCAAAAAGCTCTCCCAGCTTTTGTTTGCAGCACAGCCGGGGTAACTGTGAGCACAGAGAGCTCTAAAGAAGCTTTTAAATTTCCCTTCTCATCTCCTGTACAGACAAAATGACATTACCCATCATTCTTACTCTGCCTACCCCAGTCTGATACCAAAACAAAATCTATAAACACAAGCAAGTCCAACGTTAGAGTGTTAGTTCACCTAAAATTTACTCAGCCTTTACTCATCCTTATGTCATTCTATACTTGATTCTAACTTGACTTCTATAGAATGCAAAATGAAATTATTAGCAACACATTTGAAAAAACTAGCACCTGGTCACTGGCATATGTTGTGTTTTTGACACTGGTCTTCAGAATACACTGGTCTACAGAATCCCAACCAGACCGGTTGACCAGCTGGTGAGTAGCATGGCTGTCGGCTAGACCAACATCTGACCAGCAATTAATCAGCATTAACCAACATAGAAATGCTTTTTAAAAGATGACCAGCAGAGAATTATTGTATCTTCTTCAGAAATAGAAACCAAAGTAATAGTGAAGTCTAAGGTAGTTCATTTATCTAAACCTTAACTCTTACATGTAAACAGTACATAAAGAGGGGTCTGCAGTCACAACTTACATACTATTTACTTTTATAGAATGTGAATTGAGACACAGCCAGAGAAGATTGTAGTAGCGCGAGCGAGGGAGAGAGAGAGAGAGAGAGAGGGAGAGGGGAGACAGAGAAACAGATTGTGAGTTAATGGAAGCAGTCACCTGAGGCCTCGGTGAGGATGGCTGATTACCACAGTCTGACTCTGAGAGAATGTGTGTTGTTTTACGCCAGCGCTATCAAAGGAAACCGTACCGCCATCTCAGTCCAGCACAGCAGAGATTAGAGGCCCAAATCAGCCCCTATCTGCATTCACACAAATGACAAGCACAAACAGGAGGCCTGTGGTAAAGCGTTGACCCAGGTTAGAATATAAATACTTGGGGAATTGTTTACTGAGGAAAAACAATCAGTACAACAAGACAGCATTAAAGGAACAATAAAGATAAATGTGTGTTTCTATCTCAGGCTGTTTGAAGGTGGTTTAGACAAGCAAGTTGACACAGGGCATTATGGGTAAAGTCTTTCTTACAACTGTTAATTATTCCACATCTTTGTCTAGGCTCTATGTCCTGATCTGAATTGATTTCTTTTCTGTCATGCCGTACGGAGGAAGAACTGGGATGTGGGAAGATGGATATATATCTAGGGAAATAAACAGTGATTTAACAGCAGAAAACCTGTGGCTTACCTCCTACTGCTGTTTCATTAACATCAAGGCTAAACTCTAAAAACAAAGGACACAGTGTGTGTGTGTGTGTGTGTGTTAAAGATGCAGAGAGATGTCAAAAAAGAGTGAAACAGGAAAGTTCAACTCTTTCTCACAGATAAAAGTAAATAGCCAAGGGCATCCCTGGGTAGAGATTAAAACATCAAAACTATAAACACCCTCACTATCTCTCTTCAACATATTTGTGCTTCAAAACATGAACTGTTACGTATTTCATCACAAAAACACAGATGCAACCGATATGACGACATTTTCACAATTTCATTATTTCGTAGTGTGGAAAAACATAGATGTAGCCACAGATATGGAAACATTTAGGCTGCTTTATACTTTTTTATTATTTTACAGTACAGTATTATTTTATAGGAGTCAAAGGCGGTGATGACACAGGTAGGTTGAGACAAGGACATCTCAGTAACTATAAGGGTTTCAGTTAAAAGTCATCGTCCAGCAGGGGTTATTTGTGTTGCTTTCAAACCCCTTGGACAAAACTGTTGTATGTTGAGGAGGGGGTGAGGATTTGTATATGACAAATTAGGAGTGGAGCAGTGTTTAGGAAAAGGGCATTTCGCCGATGGACACGCAGGTGTGTATCCACTCCATACAGCTTGCCTGCTAACACATCAGACAGACATCGCTGTCTGGGGCTTCCATGGGCCCCTTAGGGGCCAATACATCAGACAAAACAGATCTTGGCTCCGGAACAGTTCAGCATTCTAAAAACCTCCAGAGGCAAATTATGCTCAATAGCAAACCTCTGTGATTAAAGTAACCAGTACCAGCTATCAGATTATTGAAGGCACCTTTAAATGATGTATTAAAGCTGCATATTAAGTAATCAGTATTCAGGGGCTGATGTACAACTGGATGCACAGTTGGGCTGGTTTTCTCACGCAGACAGAGCACGAGAGACCGAAGTGTTGACAGTGTATTGTGCATTATTGAGGAAAGGCCTGCAGTTCACCAAATCACATTTGTAAAACAAGAACAACCACAGAGGGCCAGCGAGTATTAACGTGTCTCCCTAAGAAATCTCTCCTGAAAGCTGACCCGGTTCACACCTGCACCTAATCACATGCACAATCACATATGCACACACACTCCCTCACACTCGCTGCTGATTGGAGGGTGTGTAGCTGTCACACTGAACGTCTGTGAAGCTCTCAGCACCTGCTGTGTTTGCATCTGGGTTCAATGGGACATACGGAGACAAAGGGTTTAGATTAACACAGCAGTGGATTAAAAATAATGTAAGTGATTTACATTCATTTATCATTCATGTTATTCATATTAATTATGCCACAAGTAGCTAAATAAGTAAAAAATAAATAAATAAGTGCACAACTATATAAATAGAGCAACAAAAAAACAATGTGGCAACAGATAAAGATGCATAGAGATCATTAAGTTAGAAACATTTATTCACGAATGGTAATTATAATGGTCACAAACACATTTAATAGGTGTTGTGTTATTTACAAATTTAAATACAGGTCAAGCTGAACAGAACAAACTGAAGCAGGAGCACCTGGATAATTAGAAGTTCAAAAGTTCAAGATCAGAAAACAAACTGATGGACTGAGTAAGACATCAGTCTGTCAAATACATCAGGCATTGTTCCCCTTTAAAAGAAAGTTTGACGCAAGTTATCAAAACATGTCCACAGTTATCCCTGAATTACCCACGGTTATCCCATCAAAACAATGATAAAACTCCATTCCAAGGCATTTTTTGTTCTCTTTCTGTTCTTCCTTTTTTCAGATTGTTTATATAGTCTGTGAGTTAACAGTGTCGTACGCTCTCAACGTCTTATTAATTATAAACTGTATCAACATCAAAATAAATGATTGTCCAGACACAGTCCAAATCCAAACTAACGCTCCGGCCCATGAGAGTAAAACACATCGATACTTCTTGACTAATAATTGCTGTAATGGCAAAAATCAGATTTACAGTATTTACTTTCCTGTGGCAGGGAGACAAAATGATAAATAAATAATAAACACTGAGAGGAGACATGTTAGCGCACCACAGGATGGTGGCGAGAGGGGAGAAATCCCTCACAGGATCACGTTTGTGTTTTTGGCAGCTTTCAAACTGCTGAATAACCCAAAACAAAAACTGAAAGGTCTTCTTTCTCCAAGAAAAAAAAGGTTGGAAAGGAGGGGGTGGTGGGGTGAAAAAATTAGTTCAACACACAAAACAAGAGTGCATTTCATTTAGCTGTTAATTACTCTAATGGAGTTCTTTTGTTGGCTAGGGTGACGGCAGCATGTGGAGAAGAGAAGGAGTTGAGGAGAAAGCAGAAGCTTCTATTGTGTTCTGTGAGCTTCAGGCTTAGAGAAGCAGGTCTGGTAATTAGTTTAGCCCCCTTCGCTTCACCTCGCGCCAGGAGAGGATCTTTAGCCGAGGAAACACACTGCCTTTACACGGTTCTCATGCCACTAGAGGGGGGAGACTTTTATAATCCCTGGGGGTAACAGATAGGGTAAAAGCTATAGAATCAGTTCCAAACCCATTGAGAAAGGTTAGGAGGCAAGAACCTACCACCACTCCTCCTGAGTGAGAACATTGAAGGTTCATCAAAGGACTGAGTGAATAAAATAGAGGTAGAGAAGACGTCTGGAGATCAAGACTTTGTATTTAAACAAATGTCAGTTTGTTGGAGTCGATGGTTGGAGTCGGAAGCTCTCCACATGCACTGAATGCAATTTAAGTAATTGAGATTGAAATCAAGACCCAGTAGAACCTAGCAAGTATGTGTGTGTGTATATATATATATATATATATATACACACACACACACACACACACACATATATATGTCTGTATGTGTACATATATGTTTGTATATATATATGCCTATGTAGAACACGGGGAGTCGGGCACTAATATTGTTCCATTTTAGATAGAATGTGATTGAAAGCAGTTGTCTGTGTAGGCAGAAAACATCTCAATAGGTTTTGCAACATGGCTAACAGATCTCACAATGTGCAGGGTTAAAGTCCATCAGTTTTTAGCTGTCCCTCAAAATAACCTTTGAAAGTACCCATGAAGTTTACCTTTCACTAACCACACAATCACACACATGGACACATATTTTATTTAATGAAGCCCTCCTCTGTTTCTCACTATAGACTCTTTTTTTCTGAAAAGACCATCTATCCTCCTTGAGTGGCACTAACAACCATCTTTTTTCTTATCCTTTCTCTTAATCCATGTCAAAGTTCCTCAGAGGTTTTCTTCTCAATCACTATTTGTTCTTTATTGTCGCTCTTGAGAGGTGGTCGTTTACACCTCGCTGAACAAGCTCAATGCATTTCGGCCCCATGGCTGCCATTTTGTTCGACCCATAGACCTGTGTGAATGAACTCCTTCTCCTCTTGCCCTGTGAAAGAGAGCACTAAACCCTTCATGCCTAATCATAGTCCTGCAGCCGGGACGGGAGAAACCGAGGCCGTCTCTGTCTTTGTTTGTGGCCTTGACCATCTTGATACGGCCGGCGTTTTCTGGCACCGTTTAAAGCCCAGAGGCTTTTTAATTTGCTCTCTATTGACTCTCGCTTAATTGGGTTTGTTGGCGGCATCCAGGATTCGCTCCCGAGTTCAGAGATGTTAAACCCATATTGTGTTCCCAGACACATACAAAAGTACGTCGCCACCCCAACCAGGCAAAGCCTAAAAGCCCCCTGGGAGAAATGCTAGTGGAAAGAAATGGGGAGGAACGATAATGAAAGAGATGACGAAAGAAGGATATCGAAAACATGTAGAACTGTGAGGAATTTAAAGCAATTAACTAACTCTCTCAGAAATTGATTTTGTGTGTTTCATGTGGGTTTTTTTTCCTGTCCTTGAATGTTTTTGCTGTCTGAGGTATTTTTGGGGGAATTTTAGTCATTTGTGTTGGTGCATACAGTGACTTTATGAAAGGTGTAATCTGACATCTCTTATTTTTACAGAATTTTTGATATTAACACGTTTCATTAACCAGTATGGTGGCGGTCCTACAGAATTCGTTTTTTTGCATTTTGTCGATGTACGTATATGTCAGATGAATGTCTTTGGCCATCTCATTGTTTTCTTAACGTTTTGTGGCATGAACATTAAGTTTAAAATGATGTATCAGATGTAGATGTAGTTTTAAAAATGCATCTTGAGACCACTGCCTTCTGTTCTGCAGTCCATGCGATTCATCTTATTGAGATCTGTGTGAACATGTCACATGATGAAAATGTCAAGTATGACATCATCATTATAAGGCCTATCTTTGAGGACATCTTAAGGTGAAAGGCAAAATTCAAAGAGACAAATACTAATTAATTAATTCCTGCTATCAACACATTCTAGAACCAATGATGGTGGTCTGTGAATGGATTTGAACTCCAGCATAAATCCAGTGTCTACATAAGTATTATCATCTCTGTGTATGGGAGTCTGGGGTAGAAACCCCCCACCCCACCCCACCCCCACCACACACACAGTCTAGGGACAGCGACCTACTGCCAAATAATTCACCAAATCCGGCCAATGCAGGCAGTATATTAGGAATCTGATTAAACGGTTGTATTGGAATCAGTGCCGCTGTCTCAGCTACACCTTTCAAGGCGTGTATGTGTGTGTGTATCTTTCATGCTATGGTGCGTCTGCTCGGATAACACTATTGGTTTCACATCAGCACAAGAGCAGGAGGAGAGCAGTGGATTAGCTCACAAAGCAGCCCTTTTCTATTACCGACTTTTTTCCCACAATCCATCTCTCTCGCTCCCTTTTTAACTCCTATTTTATACACCTTTTTTTCTCTCCACAATCGGTCACACCCGTTTTTCTGCTTGTTTATTTTCTTTTCTCTTTTTCTCTTTGTCTTTCTCAAGTTTCCTTTTTCTTTCTGGCCCAGCAATTACGGCCTAAGCTCATCTCACCTGGGCATAGAGAAGGAAATTGATTTGCCGTTCTGTGAGTTCAGATTCCTCAAGCGGCCTTTGCAGCATGACTCGTGGTTGAGAGTTGAGTGGGTGTCTGGAGGGGATGCTGGAAGCCAAACACAAACCAAAGTGAAACCAAACCAGATCAAAGGACTGCAGTGTTAAGGTTCTAAGACTGATGTCAATAAGGCCACTTATGTTTGTAGAAACATTTCATTGACTCAAGAAACATCTCATTGCTCCAACATCCTTGTTGCCTTGCTGTCTACAGTGTATAGGAAGCAAGACATACATTCTATGGTATTTTATCTATAGGGAATAATAGGAACAATCATTATTTATTCACCATCATGTTTTTCTAAGCCCAAATGATTTTCTTTCTTCTGTGGAACACAAAAGGAGATGTTGCTAGCCTCAGTCACTACTTACTTTCATTGTATGGAATAAAAGCCAATATGTCAATGTTCTTAAAAAATGTATTATGTGTTCCACAGAAGATAGTCACACAGGATTGCAACATTACATCACAAGTCAGTCAGTGACAGAATGATGACAGAATTGTGTTTTTAGTGAAAACTATCCCTTGCTTTAAAATGCTACATAGGCAGGAGCTCTAAATGACCTCTGATGTTCACCATACAGTTCATGCACCAACAGTCCATGTAATAAGGTATTGATGTATTTAAGATACTTCTGTGGTATTGAGTAGAATACAAGTATACTTAAAGCTGACATGAAATCAAACTGTACTCATTTTTATGGAATAATGCAGTGTATTAAAATAAATTATCTGTGTATGTCATTATGTTTTTATTAATATTGACTTGATATTGACTGTCCAATGAGCAGACAGTTTTTGTCTGTCCAACTTACAATAATCCAATCAGTTCCTGAAGAAAGATTAAAATCCTGTCCTATGTTTTTTCTCTCATTCCACAAGTTTCATTCGGACATACATGACCATGGGGAAAAAAGGACATCGCAACTTCCGTTTCATAATGACTTCAAAATCAGCAGTTCCCTCTCCACTGTGTTGGGTAATTTTTACTCTTTTTTTATACATGAACTCATCTGAGATTGGCTTGTTGTAAATTCTGACCAAAACAAGGTATCTTATGAGACAGCATAAATTTGCTTTGCTATTCTTTAAATGCTCGTCTGGACACTGTTTATATATTATATTGATAGGCAGACTGGCCTGATTGGCCAGATAGTCACTTTTCCATAAAGGTCAAGAGCAATGAGATGAGTTATCAGTAAAAAGAGTAACACAAACAGTAAGACAGTATCAGAGGTCAGAGGTCAGATAGCTTGCAGCAGTGACCACACAGACATCTCAGAATTAAAGCTGGTCTGATTACAGAGACGTCAATGTGTGGTGTAAATAAAATGACTGAAACGATGACATTTTGCCCTCTCATTCTATCTCTGCCAGCTTTGTTTACACAAATATGTATAACATTAAAACATTGTTTGATGGAAGCCCTGTGTGTTTATGTGCCGTGTATGATATTTCCATGCTGAATGTTTTGTTTTTCTGTCTGAATTCTCTGAAGAAAGTCAAAGGAATACCTTCCGGCTCAGTCAGCTTTTGAATAATCATGCTGTAGCACTGAAGGGCACTCCAGGTCAAAGGTCAAACTAATGCACATGACCTTCACCACTCTACGGCTATACAGCCAAAGGCTTCTACCCACTCCATCTGATAAAAATTCAGTAATCTTTATCATTTAACTAAGTCTATATGAATATTCAGTGTTTCACACTACAGATAATGTTAAACTAGTCCTGGCTAGAGAGAAATATGTTCTATATGGGCAGTGTAATTCATAGCAGGACATTTCTGTAAGACCTTCACACACACACACACACAGCTGGTTTCCATCAATGTACCTGTCAGCCTCTTCAATCTCAGCCTCAGGTGTGAGCTAGTGATTTTAAGAACTCATTAACACTTCGGTGTGTTTGTGAACAAGAGTCTCTTTCCAATGTGAGATGTTGCTAGAGGCAAACAAAACAAGGTGAGACGCTTAGTTAAAGTCACTGAACACTGGGCTGTAAGCATGGCTGGAAAAACAATACCATGCAGAACTGCTGCTGATGTTTGGCAATTATGTAAAAATGAACAATGCATTTCCATCCATCAAATGACAAATTAAACCTACAAAACATGGCAGCTGCATTAAGCAACATTGTGGAATAGATAATTTAATCTCTAAGTGGTTCAAAATATGTAAACGCTCCACAAACTTACTTTAATTTCACATTCACAGAAACTCAAAAATCTTCCTTTAGTTTTCCACCAAAACATTGAGAGTTTAACGTTGGTACAGATTGTAGAAATTACAACATAAATGTATTGCAACTGTCCAATAAAATTTTAATACTAATAAATTCAGTATTACATTGCAATCATATAATAGTTCCATTTACTCTATCACAACTAAAGTGGGATGTCTGAGTCTACTTTCAAGTGTGGTTGCAATGTGAATGAATTAAGAACTGGAGTCTTTTTATTCAGTTTATTTTTGAACAAAAACTACTTCTATAAGCAATGTGAGCTACCATGAGTTAGCTTGACGATAAAAGTCATAGCTTTCTTGTTTGTAGTTTTGGACCCTGTTAAACATAAAAGCTGTTATTTTAAAGTGATTCTATTCTTTGTTATTTATGTTTTAATATCTAGGCAGCAGTATGAGATCATAAATGTTTATCATGTAGCAGCACATATTTGTCAAAATATTTGTCATATTTACAAAATCGTGCAGCCCCATATGACACAAACTCTTTCCAAGAGCACAACTCAGGTCATTGATCTGGGAGACTGAAAAGTAATTTGACTGAAACAACCTGCACAAATCTTCCCTACCATAATCCTTCCTTTCAGTCCTTCTGTTTATTCATATATAGTTTCCTTCTCTTGAACTTAGGCTATGATTAAAGCTGACGGCAGCCGGCGGAGGGGCCTGCAGCTCTGATCACCCTCATTCTCTCGACACAGGGAGCCAAGCCATAATGGTACTAGATGCCACCTAGAATACAACTCTGCCTTTTTAGAGGGCACAAATCAATACACCCACAGTCTGGCCAGTGAAAGATGAGGTGAGAGAGAGCAGAGATGTGGGTGGATCAGTAATGGATCGGTAAACCAGTTTTGTGTCTGTATCCGTTTCATTTCGTTTAAGATGCGGTGTCGATTTTTCGTCGCCCCATTATTTTTCTTTCATCGATTTTCAAATGGGAAGTGAAGATTTTTTCCCCAAAGACCCAAGTGAGAGTGCAGTGTAACATGACGTAGGAAGTCAACACTGCTCGGCTGAAACCACTAATGGGGCTGGTTTATGTCAAACCACGTTATGACCAATAGAAACTTTCATGGGTCTCAGAACTGTTTCGCTCGAGCAGTGACTTCCGAATTGGGCAGAAGAGCCTTTATGTAAGTGACCACATTTTCCAGAATTTGACGTTGTCCTCAATACCAAAAATGTAGCACAAAGAAGCACTTAAGATCAAGCTGTCACATGACCAAATCGAAAGATCCCAAAGGCCGTATTAGTGGGTGAATTTTATTGGCACATTTTTTCTCCTCAGAATCAATATAATGAATGTTCTGTATCTTGATTGTTTTTGACGATGCGTTAAATGTCAGCCGATGTCTCCTTTGGGGTCTGTGTAGAAAATGATTACATACAAACGTGCAGACATGTTTTTGGATCTTATGAGCCAGCGAGGTGTCTTGTGCTTGATGGGCCAGTTTTGAAGGACTTGGCTGGGTTTCTCTTGGCTTTATTATCTAGGGCTGTCCTCAATCTCCTTCACACAGTCAGAGTTTCTAACTAGAGCCAAGATTAGGCCTCAGTCTTGTTTCAAACCACAAATATAACCTTTTTAGTGTTTTGGAGCACGCTGTCATTGTTTCTCTCTCTAAATGTCTAGACTATAAGGCCGTGTAATTGTCTCTCTCTCCATACTGTGTCTTATCCTGTCACATGCAAACACACTGAGTATTAATCAGTGTGTATTTGTTTGTGTTGTGTGATGTCCCACTTCATTTTGACAAATGAGTCACAGATGCGAGCCCATTCACTGTTGTTGGGTAAGGTTTGCAATAATATGGTACACTAAAACATACTTTCCTGTCTTACCCAGGAGCAAAACAACACTTAAGGATTATCTGGCAGTGTGCTCTACATCATAAAAAGCTGAAGTGTGTTAAATCTGCAGCACTAGTGTCACCACAACAGAACTGATAAAATAAGAACTTTTGCACTATTTGCTAAGGACATTCTCAACACTCACCTGATCTGACATAGCTGGATAAATAGAAAGCACCACCCCAAATTAATGCTACTGGCTGAGCCAGTGTTGCTATGTAAGGTTTTTAGCGAAGCTATAAAGTTTTAATAGAACTGCAGTAAGTATATTTTTCAGGAAGTAAACCTAGAGATTGCTTATAGCTGTTCAATAGGAAGTATTTTAACATATAAAAGCATTTCACACATCACCTTTAAACCAGGGTTTAACACCAAGAGATTTTTACTTATAAATGACCTAAAGCCTCAATGTTTCAGTTATACCTAAAGTCATAATTTGTCTCTTAGCTAGTTTGACATGCTAGAAAATTGAATATTGCCATAAGACATCACTTAAGGTACATTGCCTCAGGAACAGAAGGATGTAGGGGGCTGAAATCTATTTTCCCAGATACAGAGATGAAAGAAGACACAAGGGAAATGGGAGGTGGTCTAACCTCCACCAGTTGTCATCTTTGACAAGCTCATTTAAATGAAGGCAACGCCTGAAGGAAGCTTTCTCCTCCTGCTAATGTTCTTCTTTTTTGTGTGGCCTCAAAGACAGCTGGCCAAGCAGAGCTCTCCTCTCTCACTACCTGAGGCGTGACGTGGAAAAGTCGGCTACTGACCGTGTGAGTCAACCTGCAGCTCGGTTGGTTACCGACTGTCCACCGCCCGCTTGTTGGCCAAACTGGACAGTTTGAGTTCCAGCCAAGTGTGCAAGCTGTGAGCAGGTTCTACGGCCTCCTGCGTTCAGACAATATTACATTTGTTACATAGCCCTTTCTCCACTCCCCCACCATCTGTTTTCCTAATGGAGCTGTCCAGGGCTTGTCATTCACTCATGACTGAGCTTCCCCTAGAGCAAACCACTCACAACTCCAGCCTGGGGGGGTCCTGTTAAACTTTCAAAAAATTATTTTTCCCAAACTTGATTTTGAATGTCGCATTAACTTGTTTTCACATATGACTCGATGGTGTCTCTGTATTATAATGAAATAAGGTAAACAGAGACAGATATGCAGAGAAATTATTTGTTAAAGGAGAAATATGTCACTTTAAGAAAATGCCATGAATAATATTAACAAAGGAGGGAGTGGTGACACACTCTGTCTTCATTGTCATCACAATGAAACAGAGTGAAACAAAAGCCTTGTTCTCTCGATGACATCACAGACATCAGTTATAGGATAAAATAGCGCCCCCTGCCAAAGTTAAATAAATATAAATTAAATAACTAAATAAATATTAATAGATAAATAATCTGAATACAATATGTGGAATATTTGTGAATAATCCCACTTAACTGTGCTTCCATTAATATCATGCTATAAGGTATGAGAGACTATGATATATATTGAAAAAGTTATGACTAAAGGGCTAAACTAATATAAATGTTAAGGACACAAATTGTCCTTTGAAATATTTTTGTTGTTTCTGTTGTTTTGTAATGTTTCTGTTTTGTTGTTTTATTATTTTAGCAGAAATTAAGATTCAACCACCCTCTGGCCACGCCCCCACAGAGAAAAGTGCCTGAGGTGGAATGGAAATTGTCTGAGTGGGAATGAGCAGTAAAACATTATTAATGCGATTAGGAGATTTAGGTCTGGTCATATCAATTGGCTCAAAGCAGTAAACAAGTGCTAGTGCTGCTGGTACTGTTGTTATAAAACACACACAGAAAATGTCAGTCATACAAAATTATTTGACAATTCAGGACATACAAAATAATTTAGAGTAAAACATTTTAGTCCTTTCTGATTAACTGATGATCCCATCATTGTGGGATGAAACCACCATCTTGAACTTATCATAATGTTTCTGATGAGCTCATATTATTAGAAGAGTGTGTCATTTGAGGTAAAAGTGTAAAAAGTAAACCAGGAAGGGGGAGAAAATGTTTGTAATAAGCTGACATAGATGCCACATGATGCATGTTATTCCATCATTTCAGTTTCTATGAAGTAATGAGTTTTAAGAACACCACTGGCTAATATTTCTTATTAAGTCTCTAGAGTTCCTTCCAGCTAATCGTTTTAGATCGTGAGACTCCAGCGACCACAAAAACCACTGTTTAATTTTCTGCTCCCAAATTTTACTCTGAGAGGAGAATAAGTCTGTCATGTCATTGTCTTGGCTTGTGACATCTGACCGAAAAGCTACAAATCGAGTTGGCTGTGTTTTCAAAGGATTTGTTTCCTCTTGAAAGCATGGGAGACTTGAGGAGGGTTTAGCTTTTTCCACTGGCTTGGATTCTGAAGATCTGCTTGAGAAGCCCCAGGACTTTGCCAGCCATGTGAGTCAGCCTCCCACTGGAGCCAGTGGCCCTTTTGGACCGCCAGGGAACCACCTAGCACCCTCGCTAGCGCGCAACGTCAAGCCAAGTCCTCAAAGCATGGCTTAAACCTCCAGATGTAATCCTGGAGAGTGTTTAGCCTGGGCCAGGTTTCAAAGACCACAGCAGTCGCACTTGGGGAAATGTGCAATGATGTTTTTTGGCAGATGTGTTGCAATATTGCCTTGGTTAATGTTGAAGTTTGTGACTGGGGGGTTTGGTTTGGGTGAAGTCAATTTGAAAGTTTTAGCATTCATAAATTAAAAACCTGAGATGTGTCTTCTTTTCCTGTACATCATGCACTTCTATTACATTACATATTAAATAGATTAGTGACACTTTTATAGCATTTGTAGGCTGACAGTAGGCATGTCTACGAACCCTACAAAGGTGTCAGTTATCTATTAAATATGTAATGCAATAGTACTGCATGAATTTGCAATTGTTCACCCAGAATACAAGTCAATTTGTACAGTATATTTAATATTAATATTGTCATCATTTTAGAACAATAGTTAAACAGTGTTGAACAATACTCAAAACAGATGACAAAGGAATATTTTTTTTAAAGTAGCACCTTATGCCTTTAAAAGCTTTGAGCACTTAATATTCTCTGAACTAACTTCATGAAGTGCCACCTGGGATGTGTTTCAAACCGCCCAGCTTATCCAATTAAAAAAAACTGCTGAAAAACACTTTGAATCAGCTGGTATCCTGGTCTTGGCTGGTTTAAACTGGTTTGATCACCCAGCCTTGCTAGTTTGATTTTTCAGCATGGGAAAAAA
>JAZGTK010000822.1:2983-29015 GCA_036877625.1 Ambastaia sidthimunki
CCCGAAATATAGTGTAAATAGTTTAAAAAGATCAATTCCCATTTTGCACATTTTTTTGCTAAATGAACAAAACATTTGTCATCTATATGCACCAATATTGTTTTTGTTTTTTGTGAATGATCCTGTACACTTGTGAATGCTGTGTCTGCAGAATCTGGGGAAACCATTCTGACCAGTTGTTATACCTCTAGGTTTCTCTGTCTTTATCTGTTTCTTCACCTTGTTTGTGATGGGAATGTATAGTTGTTGCCTTTTGCGGTTAACAACCTTATAAGATTGTCTTTATCACAAATTGAATACACAATCCTTGCAAGTTTCCTTGCAAGTTGGAACTACCATTTGTGTGAATCAGCCCGAACTGACACAGTTTCTGACCAATGCAGGTAATCTCAAAAAATCTCTTTACATCCTGATAGCAATCACTAAGTGGTCTAAATATATTTATATATCTAAATCTTCTGTGGAAGGTGCAGAACCATAAAATGTTTGCCCAATCATTGCAATTGGTTTAAATACAGTGATCTTGTACTTGCCTGTCAAACTGTGTATTTGCATTCTATACCTCAGTGCAGGCAATCTTCCGTCATCAGCGTGTTCATGTGTTGGAGGAGGTGTGGTTTTGGAGTGCTCTCTGAAGGGGGGATTCGAAGTTTTCAAAGCTAGCGTGTTGTTGATAGCATCGCAGACATTGCCTACCGTACCTTTTCATTTTTTTTGCACGTTCACCATTTTACTGGATTCGTTGTTCTTTCCTTATTGTAATGTTTACTTAGCTTTTACGTTCTCCCTCATTCCCTTCGTTCATGTTTGTTTTGCACCAAGGGGCATCTCGGCCTCTTGTGTTATGATGACACGGATGCAGTCAGTTGTTTATAATGCCCCATTTATCCTATGCCATAGATGCTGTTGATGACATGCTCGATTTCTCCTCTGTTATTGCGGAAGTCACAGTTAAGCTTTCTACAGGATTGTTTAAAATGTGAGGGTAATGCATGTTCTTCTGACACTTTAAATTTAGCAGATTAGCATAGTAATTTCCTTCTGCAAACTTGTGGGCCTGCAGTCTACAGGCTTCATTTACATGACACGTGTGTTGTGTGGAAAATGTTGTTAACCTTTCACTGGCACTGGTTTCAGTGAAATCAGTCATGAACGTGCAGAGATGGGATGAGAAACACTGGTGATATGAGCTCACAACTTTAGAATGTGTGAAAAGTATTATACGTTTGTAAATCGTTGTAAAATCATTTTATGCTGTTATCTCGAGTCTGTCAGTGCTGAATGTCATTGACTCTGATCGCACTCAGAGTATGAATTAATTTAAACAATGTGCTGGATTTTTGTCTCACAGTTGATAAAATACTAAAGTTCCACAGCCTTGTCTGCAAATGTCACCAGTGTTTATTAGGAAACACACTTGAATGTGAGTGTGTGGAAGTTTACAACACCTGCATGAAAGTGATGAGTCAGTGGCTTTCATGAGTCTTGTGATTCTATATAAGGCACTTCATGTTGATATAAGTTTAGATGGGTGGATGCGAAACCCTTTTATAGCTTTGGATTCAGAACAGAGGTGGATGTTGTAAGGGCTTGGGTCGGGTTGCACAAAAACACTTAAGTGAGGGTATCCCTAAGGGGGGAAAACTCCCTGAAGGATTTCTTTAAGAGCGTTGCAACAAACTGCTTAACCATTATGTGGGAATGATAGTAATGTTGGGGCAATTGTGGCCTACTGGTTAGTGAGTCAGGTTTGTAATCAGTAGGTTGCTGGTTCGAGTCCAGTGCCAGCAGGTAGCAACTGAAGTGCCCTTGAGCAAGACACCAAACCCCCAATTGCTGTGATAGCTGCACACTGCTCCAGATGTGTGTGTGTGTTCATGACTTGCAGTGTGTGTTCATTCCTCACCAGTGATGGGTTAAATGCAGAGGTCACATTTCAGGTATGGGTTACCATATCTGACAAAACATGTCACTTTCATTACCTAACTGTTTTTACTAAGCATTTTGTAATGAATTCTGTCAAAACAAAGCAATGTAAAAGAGGTTGCTATAGTTACAAAGTTGCCCACAGTTAACGAAACATATCTCGCTGAGGTGTACGATCGCATGTGATTTGAGAAAGCACACTGGATAAGCCGGTTTCATTCGTACATACAGCTACTCAAATGGCCTTCGGTTACAACGAAAAATGAAATAACCATAAAAAAAAAAGAGGAGAACTGGTGTTAAATTCAAGCTAAACTGATTTATGTCACTGTCTGGATAAACTGTAACAAAAGTTGTGTGCATAGTTTGATACAATTTCACAAATTTTATTTTGATCTCTGAAAATGTGCTCAGTATTCATTATCAGTTAACATTAAATCACAATTGTGTGTAAGACTTAAGGGAGCTGTGTTAGTGCTTTAATTTTAAAGAGGAAACTGTTACTAGGGATTTTGTAGCAGTGCATAATAAAACTTAAGGGATCACTTAGGCACCTAATGGGAAATTTTTAGTGACAACCTTAAGGCTCCTTAAGTGGACCCTTGTCCTTAAGCAACCCATGTTTCACTAAGGGTACTCTTAACCTTATAAGTAAGTGTTTTCTTACCGTAAGGGTTTTCAGACAACCAGGCCCTGTTCCTTAGTTTATTCGGGGTTGTTAAAGGAGGTTTTGTTTAGGAATGTTCAAAACTTAAATGTTCAAAACATATTTTGGGGTCTACAATGAGCTGATTACTAAACTAGTTGGCCGAATTGAAGCCCTGTATAATACAGATGCAGATTTTTTTCTGCATGCAGAATGCAGGGGTCCTCTATGCATTTTTAAAAGTTTAAGTTTTAGCTTGACACTTCATCATTAAGTGGCTGTGTAAAAATAGTGCAGACTGAAAACAAAAGTGTGTAGCTCTTCAACAATTTATAAAGGGTTATAAATATCTATACAAAAAGATCTACAGATTCTGTATAGGAATGAAAGTACCATTATTGTGTTGAAATTAAATCTTAAAGGTCAATTTGTTAGATAAGTTTACATTTTATTTTAGTGCTTACTGTACTCATGGGTCTCATGGTTAACTTGTAAGTTAACCAGCAGAGTGTGATCCAGGTGTGCTGTTATTGTATTGAGTGAACTTATACCTGGAATACTATGGCGGCACACATAAGCACAGACCTGAGCATTTGCATGCCTGTATTCCAGCTGTATCGCAATGAATGTCCTCTTAAACAAACCTGTTATTGCATTTATTTTGTCTGTGTAATGTTAATCACCCATTGTTGTGTGGTCTAAATCATTGTTAAGTAATGCTGTAGTTCACTGTTAAAATAAACTTTTTAATCCATTTTAGTTTTCCTGATGTGTACTGGCTGTTTTTCATTTTTGTTAGTAGACAAACATGTCCATAAAGTAGCTTATGTATTAAACAAGTCCAAGCAAAGTCCAGGCAGTATAACCAAAGTATATTCTTTTTAAACGACAAAGAGGGACGTTATAACTTATAAAACATTTTTGTTTATTGTTAAATGCAAGCAGAACGCATAGGCATAGCAAAGTTGCCAGTGGCACAAAAACCCTTTTTGATGGTGTGCTTGTTGTACAGATGTATTTGTGGGCGAGTTTAGAAAGCAGCTCCTTAAGTATGTAGCATGTGAGCCTGTTATCTACTCGAGCTCTCGCTGAGGTCGTCATTTATGCCATTAGCAGATTAGTTTATGATGGCAGGTTTATGATATTAATTGAATTACTTTTACTATATACTTATATTAAATATGTAGTGGGGGTCGAGGTATTGGGTAGGATATATTAAACCATAATGAGTCCTAAAATAAGTAATAATGTAATAGTAATTTAAATATACGTTAAGCATACACAAAGCGGTCTGCGTGACAACAGCAAAAGTAATGATTGTGAATGTGAGAACGCAAACAAAATAATAGACTATGCGTTATATTAAAAACGAATAAATAAAAGATAAAGCCGCAGATACTGAAATACAGACAGCTATGTAACAATTTTTTTGTCTCTGTTTATAAGAGACATTTTAGGAAAAAATGCCATGCAGCGCTTTGCGTTCATTTTCTGCTTTTCTATATATAGTACAGAATGTATTAATTAGTTGTGTCATGAATTGTAAGCCACATTAAGCATTTTAGAAAACAAGTGACAGGGAAAAGTGAGCTCTGTGTCCTGCTCACAGTGAAGCGCACCAGCCTTTGATGATGCGTGATGATGCTGTTGATGTGGAAAAGATGGAGTGCAGGTGCTTGGCAGATCTGGCAAGCTTGGCATAGCATTTTTGTTATTTTCCCAAACTTCCACACTTGGACAAACTTGGATATGCTTCTAATAATAGCACACATTTATCTAGCGCCAGCGGCCTTGCAAAGTGGCTAACATAAAGCTAATACTCATGTTTCAAATAGGTGATGTTTGAGGTCAGTAAATTACAGGTAAACGTATGCCTGCAGAATTTGCATGTTTTTGGGTCATCTGTTACCTTCTCAAAATGATCACTTTTTGATCACAATTTCCTGCCTGGCATAATTAGCCTGCACAAACATATGTCCATCACAGACTGCATGACTTTTTTTATTTTTTTATTTTTAAAATAATAGACTAATTAAAAGTTTTTAGACTAAGCCTTTTGCTCTTCTGCTAATGTTTAGTCAACTGATATTGGGAGACCTTGTCAATATCACAGTTTTGTGGTTACCGCTACAGCCCTAGCACCAAATAGTTTTAATAATGTTTCTGTTGAGAGACTGATGCAGACCAAAAGATTGCTGTCTTTATAATCACAAAGCTGTCTACTTTGTAAACTCAGTTCATGGGTGCTGATATTGCCCTGTTTTTTGAGTTAAAAGTTGCTGTCATTTTGTACTCTAGTATGGATCTTGCGAGCAGTCCATGTGGCCCAGATCCACTGTTAAGTAATAGTCCAGCTGTGACACTTAACATTCATGAGTCAGAGATATGAGTGTTTGGTCCAGATAAACACATGCTTTAGAGGAAGATTTTTTTTTGTTTCTGTTTTTTTTGTTTCTCATTTCTTAAATTTTGAGGCCATTTATTTCTGACCCTATTGCAAGGCGGTGGCTGTTAACTTAAAGTCCTCCATCCAAACAATTTCTCTTTCCCATGTAACCACTGGGGGTAGTTTTCATTTTTTATAGCTTTGATATTCCTCAACCTGTTCAGGTGTCATTGAGAATTGTAAGTCCTTTACTCTGCAAATAAAGAAAAGTTGCTGTTTAAATTGCAAATGAAAAAGAGTCTCACTCTGATTTTGGAGGAAAACAGGGAGCAGTTGTGATCAATGCATTGCATGATTTGTATGTATGTAGGTATGTAGGTAGGTAGGTATGTATGTATGTATGTAGGTAGGTATGTATGTATGTAGGTAGGTATGTATGTAGGTAGGTAGGTAGGTATGTAGGTAGGTAGGTATGTATGTAGGTAGGTATGTATGTAGGTATGTATGTAGGTAGGTAGGTATGTATGTATGTATGTAGGTAGGTATGTATGTAGGTAGGTATGTATGTAGGTAGGTAGGTATGTATGTATGTATGTAGGTAGGTATGTATGTAGGTAGGTATGTATGTAGGTAGGTAGGTATGTAGGTAGGTATGTAGGTAGGTAGGTATGTATGTAGGTAGGTAGGTATGTAGGTATGTAGGTATGTATGTATGTAGGTAGGTATGTATGTATGTAGGTATGTAGGTATGTATGTATGTATGTATGTAGGTATGTATGATTTAAATAGATTTTACAAACTTAAGGCATTATTGTATTGCATAAGGCATTATTTAACATTTTAATACTAGGCAGCTCTAGATTAATTTAATAATTGTTTAGATTTTTCTAAGATTTTTGCACATGGAGTCCCAAAAGGTGCCACAATTCAGTAAAATGTTAAGTGTGTCAACTTGGTGCATCTAATTAGTGAATGTACTTAATATCCCTTAAAATATTCCACATGCCTGTACATGTTCAGAGTAAAACAGACAGAAAACTGTTCTGTGCTTACCGGACGAACCTACGCATGGTGATATGTCTGTATTAGTATGTGTTGGTGTTTTGGCAGAGCAATAGTTCTGTGCTGTGGGCCTGGACCATGTTTCCATGTGGAGGATTAATTCAACAGCAGTTGTTTATCGCCTGTACACAATATATCCTTCTGATTAGTAGAGTCGGCACTATCTGCGCTATCATATTCAACGCCTCACCCTCCCAAACGTAGAGAGACGGTGAGAAAAAAGACTGAGACATTCTACCTGGAGTAACCTCCTCTGGCAGGAATGTCTGGCTTTTCTCTATGCAGATTAGCCATGTGCTAATTGCAGGTTTTTCTTTGAGAGGGAGGTGAAAGAGCACTACACTACTTTTCTTAAGAGAGTGATTGGTGGACGTGGAAGAGGAGGAGTCAGAGAGATAATTCACAGAGCATGAACGTATCTCAGGCTGAGCGTTACTTTAGATTTTAAAATATCTGTTCTCTACGGTTATAATGAGAGACTCATACAACTCAAGAAGAATATTTGACTTTTAAAATCAGAATGAGCTCAGCATAAAAACTGACCTATTGCAATACATGTTTCTGTTATCATTGTGCATAATTTATGGTGGTTATTCCACCTAAGATAGAATTTATTTATTTTTATTTAGTTCACAATGGTTATGGAGCCTCGGTTTGGTTCTATTTGCAGTGTGGGCAGGGTTCATGGCATGGCACAATTTTAAAGAACACTAGATTCCCTTAACATAGTAAAAATACTTAAAGACAGTAACTTTCATGTACGGGGGAATTCCCTCATCTAAAGCTAATATGGGGGAATTGATTTTAATGGAAGGAGTCAGTGTAGAAAGGCACTGAAAACTTTCTATGACTTTAAGATCTTACTTCAGATCAATGTTTTTGTATAGTGTTTTTTGCAATATGTATTGTCAAAGCAGTTTACCAAAGAACAGTGCCTTACAAACCCTCCAGTAAACCAGCCATAGGCCTGGGTCATAATATATACATTACACTATACACATTTGTTTCCTAGCCCAGTGTGCAACATCATAATTGGTGCCGGGCAAAGGCTGGGGGCTCGGTAGCACCCTCTGGTACTGAGCAAAAATGATTCTGCATATAGAATCAGTCAAACATATGAAACAGTGCGACACTTATAGTGGTGCAACGGATCGCAAAACTCACGGTTTGGATCACATTACGGTTTTTGAGTCACGGATCGGACCATTTTGACTCAAAAACATTTCATTTTCAAATGCGTTTCAGAATGTACTCCACGAAGAGAGAGAAGACAGAACGCGCATCCTTGTTAGTTTTTTAATTTTGTAAAAAGCACAATATTTTGTTTCTATCGTGAGTGTAAAACAATAAAAGTAGACACTAGTTTCGAATGATATGCATCACTTATCTGTGTGACCAAAATCGACAGAGCATTTTTAGTGTCTTTTGCACTAATCTGAAAAAAAAGTGAGCTGGTCGTGCCGGCGCGACCGTCAACCCCAGAGGGTTAATCCGTGGGTCACGTGCGTGCCGAACCGTGGGTCGTGATCCGCACGGATCACGGATCAACTGCGATCCGTTGCACCCCTAGACACCCCTAGACATGTACCCTCATATCGAACAGCTTTTTCCCTGAAGTCGGCCATTTTGGATTTTCATGCTGTGAACTTATGTATTATATTAAATACTCCTAGTGATTTTATGTGATTGTCACCACACTTGGTGAGCATCATGCCAAGGCATTGGAAATTCAAAATTGCAAAGGGATTTTTGATCTCAAACATTGTTTCCATGGTGAGGCGGTAAAATTATGGCAAAAATGAAAACAGGAAGTCTCCAGCATCTACAGCCTGAATTGAGTGGTTTACATCACACGTGGCAAATATGTTTGGTGTGGTGGACTGATGACATTAATATGCCTATTGTAAGTCACGGTCATAGCGCCACCAACTGGTAATGGGAAGGATTTACTTAAACTTTAGTTAAAATGGTAAACTTATTTAGCCAAGTCACTTCAGTGTGTGTAGAGACATGGTTAATAAAAAGTTCTAAAAGGATTTGTGATGGCTTAAATATTGTTGCCATGGTAATGTCAAATCTTTTACCACATTTGGGTGTATTTGAGGCCTTTTAAAGCGGCCCTAACACGCGCAGTTCTGCCAATCTCATATGAATCTTGAATACCTATAGAGTAGTACTGCATACTTTGTGTTTTCGAAGAGTATTTAGTTTTATCACATTTATAAAAGACAGACACAGCGGGACGATTATTTCTGAAAAAAGACGATGTGCTGAGGGCGTGTCATGGGCGTATGACAAGAGTTACGAGGGGGCGGAGCTAAACGTTACCTCACGCAGCCTTTGCTTACAGGTCAGCTAGCTGTGATATCGATCGATGCAAAACAACTGTATTGTCTAAAAATAACTACATAAGTGAAACACTTGGTTCGCGTGTGGACATTTGCTGTCGCACAAATGATGACGTATGGGCAAGCTTTTTCTCTTGCTGGGTTACGCGTAGGCGTTCCTTTGCCGGGAGAATTATCCAATAAGGGACCCCAAAAAATTGTTGCATAATAATTTATGATGTTCGAAAAAACTTTCCGAAACCAGTACGAACCTTGGGGGAGTGTGTCGAGCACAGAAATACTACGTAATACGTCCAACTCGTTTTTTGACAAGCTGACCATGTTAAGCATGAGAAGACAGCACATTTAACATTGTAAATAAGTCAGAAAGCATGACATACCATTGCACCCCCCCCTTAACATTGTTGAAAAGCCATGAAATAATAATGTGTACTTTTGATTCTCCACTATCAATTAACAAGGTGAAATCAAGTGCAGGGCTTGGGCCTATTATTTCTTTTGGCAGCTCTGTTTATTATATTGTTCATGTTGGTCAATATTAACATGAATTTGGTGCAGTTTTATGTTAATGAAATAACTTTTATAGCAATAATGGCAAAAATGCACACTTGACCTTTAGCCACTGCTTCTAAAAGTCTCTTCAGTGGATGCCACTGGTGTTGTAGAAGGGACATAATCCACCTCAGCCCATCTCAAATTCTTTAAGACTGAAACCCACAGACTATTCACAATCCAGCCACTTTATGATTATGTCTGACCCCACATTTATTTCTGTTCATTTTTGTTAAAAACAACATTAAATATGGGTTGCAATGCTATTTTATGTTCAAATATTTTAATTACAGGAGGAAATCCCACAACGGCCAGACTCATTATTGTTGCCGTTAACTAGTTTTATTGATTAAAAAAGCAAAAGAGAAACACATGCTCCTAGCAGATAATCCTACAGCAGGAAATTCTTGAATTCCTCTCATCTTAAAGTTGCAATTCATAACTGATTTCTGCTCATCTTTTATCAAAAAAGTTATTGAGTACATGACAACTCGGTGTTAAACATGACAACATCTTACCTTAACCTGATTCACAATGCTAAGTAAATAATGATGATTTAGAGCTGTCACACAAGACGAGAGGCGAAGTACAGATAAAATTCACATCCTCTTACAGTTTCTCACAGATTTAGACAGGGCTGTGCATTAACATAAATAATATTAACAATGGAGCTGTCTGAGGACATCGGACCTCCAAAGGGTATAAGAAAAAACACCACGTCTAACATTCAAAGACCTGAAGGCCAACCTGGAACTGTCTGGGGTCATGGTTTCAACAAGTACTATACGCTGCACACCAAACCAAACAGGGCTTCATACGTGAAGGCCAAGGATGACACTATTGCTAAAGAAAAAACATAAAAAGGAATGACTGATTTTTGCCAAGAGTACCTGGACAAACCACAATCCTTCTGGGAAAATGTTCTGTGAACAGATGAAACAAAAATAGAGCTTTTTGGCAATGCACACCAACAGTTTGTTTACAGACAGCGCAATAAAGCTTATAAGGAAAAGAACGCCCTACCAACAGTTAAGCACGGTGGAGGATCCATAATGCTTTGGGGCTGCTTTTGAATCTGGTACTGGAGGCCTTGACCGTATCACAGGAATCATGAAATCAGAGAATTACCAAGAAATTTTAGAGCGAAATGTCCCACCTAGTGTAAGAACTTGGTTTAAGTCGATTATGGGTCCTCCAGCAAGACAAAGCATCTTCTGTCTGACAAGGGCGCTGTCAGTTAACTTTATACAGACTAAAATGATCATATTCCAAAAAGGCCCAGTTAGCAAAACCAATATCACAATTTCAAATTAAACAACATACCCTTGAATCACACCAAACAACCTGAGAGACAAGACACAAAGAGCTTTTATGCAATTAAGAAAAATCTGACTTGACATCCTAATTGGAATCCTGCTAAAATAATCACACAACCAATTGCACTCTATGGATAAGGTCTGGGGGGTCCACTCATAAACTGAGTTCACCAAATAGGACAAACACCCAATAAAGCCTCTATAGAACTTTGTACACACTAATAATTATACACAAATAACTGTACACACTAAAAATAGAAGCCATTAAATTGTATGCGCACCTACAAATCAGTGATACCGAGACCCTTTATCACAAAGCCTTAAACACTGGACCAAAACAACTGCTCAACAAAGTAAATTAGAATGTTATCTGTCTTTAAGCAGAGAATATAAATTGTCAGAACACCTGAACACAGTGAAGGACCTTTTCTTAGTTTAGCTAAGAGAAGTCCTGACCATATATAGACTAGTAATAACCTCACTATAGAGACAGACAGACACAGACACACTTGGCTATCAAAAGAAAACAGATTGTGTCCACGCTGCACACAAATGAAAAATAGTGAAAATAGTGTTGCACTTTTAACTTGCCTTATTTATACACAAATTAGGAGAATATTTTCCACCCCAATTCACAGACAACCACAAAGACTTTAGCCAGATAAATAAAATAAATTTTTGGAGAAACCTCAACAAGCTGAAACCTGGATGCGGGGTACGTGAAGTCCTGCCATGGCAAATAGACGAGCAGTAAAGCAGTACAAACACGACCGGAGCAGGAGGGGGCGGGGTCTGACTGACTGTGAGTGACAGATGCTTTGCCGAATCTATGGTGCAAAACACACCATTAGAAATCTTTGCTGTTATGAGAAGTGTAAAAAATGTTCAGGTTTATTTTAAAACAGTGCTGGAACAAATTAGACTATGACAGGCCTCCGCAGTCTAGGTGATGCTGCTCTTAAATAAAGCACGCACATTAAAAATCGATTAAGACATTTTCTGAATTGATATCAAGTTAATTGATTAGAATTTTTTTTTTTTTACCAAGCCCTAGTTCATATATGTACTGACTTAAAAAGAGCTATGTTCACTTTACCTTGCAGCCTAGGGTTATGTTATATTCATTGATTAACATTAAAAAGCCACCTATTATTCAATAAAATACAGTTGAACCCATCTTTTGTGTTTTGGGGGAAATGGTTAACAGCTCTGGCTCTGCCCAAGCCATCGGGGTGACCTCATCAGAGAAGGTCTGCCATTTCTAAGAAGTATATTTTTAGATTTTAAAGATCAAAATAGAGGCATTTGATTTATAAAAAATGCTATGCATAGATAAATCATTTATAATAAACACTGCAATGTTTCATTTAAAAAAGTAAGAATGATGTATTTTGATTTTATGGTGATGTTAAGAGTCCACTTTTCTGTAACATAATGCTGCAATACTTCGGATAAAAGTCACCAAATCTTTGTATAATGGCTGCAAAGGGGTCCTTTTGGGTTCCATTCTGGTTCCTAAAATGATGTGGAGCACTGCTTTGGTCTTGTGGATTTGATGGCAAAGGCCATTTAAAAACAGGTCCACATGAAGTGTGCTATGTGAAGCAGGACCCATAAAGTCTCTTCTAGACTGACCTGATTATGCTACAAATCACTTTTCTGTGTGGAGGTTTTTTTATATCCAGATAGCGTTGAGTGAATTCTGAAAAGTGTTATATACACTGTATTCTTGGACTCTCTTCTGAAGTTTTGATTCTGACATAAAGATCCTAGTTTTCTGGACATAACAGCTGTAACTTTGTAACAGCTGCATAACAGCAAAAGCTTTATGAACATTCAGGTCCTGTCAGAATTTCTTTTTAATGGAAGTCTTTCCATGACATTGTGCTCTTTATTTTCATTTCAATAGTTTAAAGTACAGTATGTGGATAAGCTCCAGTTTTCCTGCATCAGTCTGCTGTCCCGGTTGCCTTTGTTAAAGCTGCATGAGGCTGCAGCATCGGCTGCGCTCACAGCTGGGACCTGTTACACACCTTCAAAAATGTTGCCATGTTTCTCTGTGATCTTACAATGCTCTGCAGAATTTGAATGGATTTTATCAAGCAATAAAATGGTTTATCAAGCGTTATTCAAAGGAACTGCCAGTTAACACCAGATCTGGGTCAGTCATTACACTTGGGTGAAAAAATCTTGTAGACTAAGAAGACCTAGCATAAAGGATTGGAATGGGCTCTCTATCTTCTTTCACCATTTTGTAATTTCCAGACCCTATTCTAAAAGACATTTAAAACCAGTGGTTAAGTCCATAATTACACTCTCTGAGTCTCATCCTTCTATTATACTCTGTCACCAAACACATTTTTTCCTAATGCTTGTTTCTAGTAAAAAGTTTTTGTCTCCAGCTCTTGGCATTTAGAGTGGCCTGGCAGATAGATCTTGCTATTTTGATTGTGTAATTCATAGAGTGGCGACTTCCACTCCCATCACTCTCACTGTTTTTAAAGGATTCTGATCTATTTTTGGTTTTGGATGGTGTGACATGGCTTTGGTCTAATACTGTGCTATGGTGTTGTGTTTGTAACTGTGGACACACCTGTCCCCTACCACCTGTGATTGAACCATTAATTTCTTAACCAGCACTGATTAACTGAATGCTTTCAGAAAATTAATGCTTTAGATGCTTTGCATGAAGCTAACTAAATGTATTAGGAAGTTTAATCATTATCTTAATAATCTTATGTCATTAGGTTAATAAAGCTGATTTCAAACTTTACTGTTGAATATTATAAATCATATTTTGTTTTTCAGCCTCCTGGACCCATGGACCAGGTGGGTAAGATTCGAGGGCAGCACTACGGTGCAGGAAACCCCTACTCTCAGCAGCAGGTACCTCCACCTGGCTCCCAGCAGGGAACTCCCTACCCAGGACAGGGTTATGGACCTCCGGGGCCTCAGAGGTACCCTATGGGCATGCAGGGACGAACTTCTGGAGGCATGAGCGGAATACAGTACGGACAGCAGGTCAGCTTAAATATATTGTAGTGATTTTAATTAATTGTGTTGTGTTTTTTGCCATTAAAATGCCGTTTTCCTAACAACTAAAATTGCCAAATGTAGGGCAGCAACAGAATAGTAGTGAAATATCTAAAATGATACTTGGTTTCCTGTTGGATGTAATGTTAAGTAGGGTTTGCAGAAATAAAAAAATAATTTGAAAAAGGCAGAAAGCGACGAATTGAAGTTGGATTTTCCGATAAAGCAGTAAATCTAAAGTGTAGAGTTTGGAAGACATCAATAGAAATTTTTGGCTGATACAGATTTTACAACTATTGGCGGATTTTGATACTGATGGCTCGGTTTTCATGGTGATGCGCATGGCTTACATGAAGTGTGAAGTGATCGCTCCCTATTGCCATACTGGCTTCCCAAAGTATGTCTGACAAATTTTCCTTTGTACAGATTTCATTTTGTTTTGACAAGTATTTAAGAATTTTACTCAGAAAAAAACATTGGGTTATGCAACACGCATACCATTATCTGTTTGTTATATCGCCCCTTAATAAATACATCTAATTTGAATTCTATTTACAATATAACTAACATATACTGTTAAATGTGTAGCCTATATACTAAAGTGTTTTTGCTAAATCAGCAGTACCATGGCAAGATAAAGTTTATGTAAATAAATAAATTATAATAAAAAATTAATAAATACATTTAGTCTGTGCCACAAAATAATATTTTCAGCCTACTATTGGGTTATTTTTCCTGGTTACATGTAACCAGCTTGCAGACTCTGCATGAAATAGCTATGATGATCACTAATGCAAGGCTTTCTATTATAGTGTTATTGTTATTCATTTGTAGTTTTGAGTCCAGTCCAGGTCTACAAGTTATTTGACGGGAGTTTTCTTGTATTTGACTAGTATTTAGGTGGTCTGTATCATCATTCCTTTCTTTATGATCATGTAAATCGCTTTTTTTCACTCACCTATTGGGCAGATCTTTACTCCTCTGCCAGATTGTTGTTGTTTTATTCAGGGGCTTTGCTTAAACTTGAACACTTCTGATATTTTAAAATGTCTTTGCCTGTTGCTGCATGAGCTCATGGCTCTCTTCATCTGTGCTTGGAATGGTGTTGTAAGATCCCAGTGAAGCTCAGGTTTGTCACATGGGGATTTTCACGCTTGGGTTTGTATTTTTTGCGTGAATGATGTTTTCTTGATAATGGTGTCTGTTCACATGCAGTGTGTGAACAGACTGGGTGCCCCATTGTGCTTGTAATGAATCACACACACCGGAGTGCCATTCATTTGAGAGACTGGCGTAGAGCATGCTGCTTTTATAAAACATCCCTGTCAGACACACTACTTTTCCTTTTTTATTTCCTTTTTTCCTTGAGAGGGAAAGTGCCCTGCTTGTCACTATCAGGCTTTTGTGTCACGGTGCTCTCCTCAGCAAGGTCAATATTTTCTGCAAGAAAAAAATCAAGCGTTTTCCTGAAAGCCTGTATGCTCAAGTGAATAAGAGCTAAGACAGTGACCTTAGTTCAAATGAAACCTAAAATGTCTTTTGCTGTCATTGTGAGCCTTTTTAAAGCGTGAAGAATGGTAACACAACGCAACTAAAATTAACATGGCTTAAATTCACATTATCTCTTAGTACTCTGAATTCATTTTGTACACATTTACCTGCTGTTTCACACCCCAGCTGAAATGGTTTTTTGTTTTGTATCTAAAAGCATAACAGAATTAGTCTTAACATTTGAGAAATATGCCTGCAGGTGGTTTGTGTGAGAGATTCTGTGAATGGGTGTTAAAATTTGGTAAAGATACGTAAACATCTTTATGGCAGATAAAGTATGGGTGTAATGATATGCCAATGTCAGGGTTCGGTTCATATCACGGTTTTGGAGGTGATATGGTTTGGTTCGGCTCTGTTTGATGTGGGGACAGGGTTTATGGCATGGCTCTAGCAATGCTAAAGAAGATTCACTTTTAACTTAATATCAATAATACTTTAAGACAGTAACTTTAGTGTACGGGGAAGTTACCCATCAGAAGCCCGTATGGGGAATTGATGAAATTTGGGAGCAGGGCTTGTAGAAGTCAAAGAAACACTATCCCTGCGTTTTTAGGAGGAGCTTCTTCACTCAACTTAATGTTTTGGTATAATGTTTTTTGCAATACTAAGCAGTTTAACAAAGTACAATGTCTTACAAGCCCTCCAGAAAACCAGCCATAGGTCTAAGTCATAATATACATATGTAATATACATAATATAGCATAATATACTTAAACTATACATGTGTTTCCCAGCACAGTGTGTTGCAATCATGTGTTGATTTATATTTATAGGTGTTTTTGGAATACACTTGCAGATATATGCTATTCATAACTACTCTGTAGTTAGTTAAACGTTCTATGTCAAATCTCACCATAGTTGTTAAATATGGGCATTTTAAAGTTAAAGTAAATTGAATACATCAAAATATTAGGTCCTGATAGAGAGAACTTTGTTTCTAAAACAGTTGTTGCTGTATAGTGAGCGAGCGGTCGCAGCTTCAGCGCCATATGCTGCATTGATTTTAAACGTGACCGATCGCTTGTCTCGGCTTGCTTAAAGTGCAGAAAATCAACAGCTTTACTTGGTGATCTTGGTTCAGAAATGAGCAAGAACATGCTTTACACACAGATCTCTGCACACACACACACACACAGCGATTCACTTGTGCTGGTTATAAAAATTACAGACTGAAAGTATTTTTGTTGATTTGTGTGGTTTAATTTACAACTTCATAAATATTAATGGAAATTAATGGAAATTTTTTTTTATTTAAAATTTTTTTTTTTTTAAATGTGCGCAAAACCCGCAATCTTGTGCTGAATTTTAGCCCCTAGTGTATAATATTTAGAAAAAATACTTATTAGATGTTAAAAGTGTACTAATTACTATTTAATCAAATGTCACAGAAGAAACCTTTGTTTTGTGGTAAGACAAAGAGTCTGTAGTAGTAAGTTGCAAAAGAGTATCATTTGCTTTTTTATTAATGGCATTCTGGTCATATTTTATTCTATAGATGGGTTATGGACAACATGGGCCAGGAGGTTATAGCCAAAACCAAGGTGGTTACTACGGACAACAGGGCTCTTCTTCCCATGGAGGCCCCCAACAGTCTCCATACCCTCAGACACCAGGGTCCCAACCTCCTTATACCCAGCAACCCCCTGGTCCTCCCCATAGTCAGGGCGGGCCCCCCTTTATTCAGTCTCAGGGCCCTCATGGCCCCCCTCAGGGCCAACCTTCATATTCCCAGACTCCACAACTACAGTCAGGCCAGCCACCCTATCCCCAGTCCCAGGGTCCTCCTCAGGCGCAGAGTGCTTCTCAGGGCCAGCAAGGGCCTCAGTCACAGCCTGGATACTCTCAATCACCTTCTGGTTCAGGGCAACCTTCTCAGCAGCAGGGTCCTTCTCAACATGAGCAGGGTCCACCCCAGTCACAACCGCCCAGTTCGGCACCCCCACAGCCATCCCAGCAAACTCCGGGGCAGGGTCAGCCCTCACCCTATTCTCAAACCCCTCCACTGCAGTCTCAGCAACAGTCGCCCTTCCAACGTTTTCCACCCCCACCGCAGGTACCGAACTTAATTGCTAATCTAATCTTTGTTGCATGGTGGTAAACAACCAAAATGTCACCATGCAGTTCTGTAAAACTGAACATTCAAATTCCAAATAAAGATATTACTTGCAAAATGCACTGCACCTGTTTGCATCACATTAACCAAATGCTGTCTACAAAATTTACATCACACTGCTCAAATTGTAACCGCAGATTGACAATTTCTTAATAGCTAAGCGTGGTGTGCGGTTTCGTGGGTTGCGTAATATTACGGAAAGATGTGATTAGGGCTGTCACTGTATCAGATTTTTACTGCACGGTTATCAGGCCAAAATAATTCACTGTAACAATATTATCTAGGTATTTATTGGAAAAAAAATTAACAATAGTGAATAAGTTATTCAAGTGTAGGAAGCCAGAAAGAGAGAGAGTTTGTAACCATTGTGGCTCTTAAAAAAACGGGGCAATACCACCACCTACTGTGTTGGAGGGTCAGCCAGATACTGGTGCTGAATTATTCACAATATCATCACAATATTATGTGTACAATCATGGTTATTAATATCACTGTTATTGTCAGTCGCGGTATATTGTGACACCACTAGATGCAATATGTGACCGCTTGCTAAATATTGTAGTATGTAATATAATGTTTTAAATTTGTGAAATCAATTTAAATTATATTAAAATGTACTTAAAAGCTTAATTATATAACCAAGATGTTTCACATTCTTTCTGGGAATAAAAGCATCCCCACAACTTCTGGAAGTGAATAGCCGTGTTTTACTGTTGCATTGCATAAATCTAAAAATGCTCAGATTAGTTTGCTATGAGAACACCACAGCTTGTGATCTGCAAGACAATCAACGCTCATACACTCTTGCAAACATAACTGAAGTATTACAATAATTAACATATCACCGTGCAATATATGCAAATATCTTAACATATCTTGCAGCCTTAGTGGTGACCAAATGCTTGTCAAAGACACATGAATGACTAAAAAAGGCCTATTGTAATGTTTTCTTACCTATGCTTTTGCTTAGTTTACTGTCCTAGTTTGCCTTAGTCAATGCTTCTGGTCATTGCAAAATAAAAAGGAAATACCCGTAAAGGTGGAAAAGACTTTGATATAATGAAGTTACATCCAAGTGAAGTGTCAGGGTTAATAAATGCACAGAATGCTTACACAAATGTAGGTTATTCATAGATATGTCTTTTGTCTTTGTTGCTTTGATTCTTCAGGAGCTGTCTCAAGATTCCTTCAGTTCCCAGTCATCTGCTCCATCTTCCAACCAGCCTATGGTGTCCAGTAAGGGTGGTCCAGAGGATAACATGCAAGGACGACCTTCCAGCCTTCCTGTAAGTTCCATGAATGTTCAGATTAACCCTTGAATTGCTGTGTGTGACAGGTCTAGCCAATGGTCTTTATCTGCGCAGGTCTTGGCAACTAGCACACACACTGCTTAGACATAGCACAGGATAGCTGGGCCAGAATGTGGCCTTGGTTTGTAAATCAGGGTAGCCGCGGGGTCTTAAGTCTTAAAAAGGTCTTAAATTTCATGTTCCTAGATTAAGGCCTTAAAAAGTCTTATTCCGTTGCTCAAGTTAAATTTTTTTTAACGAACTTAAATTTCATTATACTAACCTATTTTTTCATAGTCAACCGGACTGCAACGCAAGGTGAAATGGGGGAAAAAACAAGGGCCGAGCAGTGGCATTTGATGTTTGTTTACATTTTTGGTTCTGTTTGTGAAAACGCGAAGTGAAACGAAAGAATCGTTCTTTTGAGTTGATTCCTTTAGCAATTCAGTCCAACCGATTCGCAAATCGTTATATTAAATGCAACAAAACGGTCTAAAATATTTATAACTTCATCTAAAATATTGTGATAAACAGAAGCATTTCTTTTATAATATCTATTTCATAACAAAAAAACATAAGATGACGAAGATGACTTCAGTATGGTAATTGGAACGAGCTATCCGAACAAACCGATTCACTAAAATGAATCAGATTTCCCAAATCTATCTATCTCATTGTGTGTCTCTCTCTCATCTAGCTACTATCCTCTCTTGTTTATAGTGTATTTACATTTTAATTCTTTTAATTCTTGAAAATGGGAAATGGCTGAAGCAATTTAAAAGAGAAACTAAGGCAATTTGAAAAGTTGAGAGTTTGTCTGTTTAGAGTGTTTGATATTTTACCAAAAATACTCCCACACATCATTTTGCCCTAAGTTGTGCTCTTTTCTCCCAGGTTTAGACTGGGGGGTTTTTTGGTCATGAATGTTTGATTTTACAAGCAATGCACACAAATCACTTAGACATGTAAGCTACTGTAAATGAGTTCTGAATGAGATTTTTATAATAAAAGCATTTTTAATTATTTAAAACATTTGTTAGTAATAGTCATTATTGGGATTTGATCTGGTGTTTTACGACCGCATAGTGGGTGCGATGTAGGTCTTAATTTTCATTTAAATGGTCTTAAAAAGGTCTTAAAAAATCTAAAATTTGGGGTGGTCAAACCTGGGGAAACCATGTAAATATTCCAGTCTTTGCATTGCTTGGCTTTACATGGCTCCTCAGAGTAAGGTGCAAAGGTTTTTTTGAAGGGTTTTCAAGGTGCAAAATTGTTGCACTGAAACTTTTTAAGTTTCTTTAACTACAAAGTTAATACATGAATCAGGCTTATTAGAAAAACCTAGATGCTGGAATTGTCCAAGTTGCAGTGTTCATGGCATTAAATTTGTAAAGATAATAAAGTGTTTTATTTGAGGCTGTTAGTGACAGGTAAACAGAATGTCCTCTAACATTCAACTGTATGGTTGACTTTGTTTTTGAGTTGCATAGGTAAATTAGACGGTGTTTATGGAAACTTGTCTGCCATTATTTAAATAAGGTACTGCCAGTAGGACTTTTGTGCAGAAAGTGCACAAAATTCAGGGTTTGGCGGGAACTTTGGTTTTGAGGTCACGCTTTGATAATACAATTTTGGTAAAGCAGAAACAACAGAGACGGTTTCTCAAAATTATTTTTCTATAAACAGTGGCTGCCACAAATCTTGTCAACCGCATTATCCTTGTTTGAACTTGATCATGTTTTTATTCCCCAAGAAAATGTTAATGAATGTGCCTTTACAGATACAAGTCCTGCATTCCAAATTTTATTTTTTAGGTACAACAGAAGGTTTCCAGTATGGACAACTGGCCTAGAAAAAAAGTAAATAATGAATTAGCTAATGAGCAATTCCAACATAATGGACATTTGCAGTCAAAACAGCTCAACAAATGTATTTATTAACAATATACTGATCTGTTTATATTTTCCTAAACCAATCAATATAGTCCAGACATCAGATAAATCAGTCTATATAAATGCTTTCTGTTTTGCGTGAGGGAAATATATGTGTGTTACGGATGTGACAAAAGGATGCAAGTGTTTGGGAGACACTTGTTTGTAGGAATTCTGTGAATTAAAATAAACCAGAAGCAATAATACCCAACGAACCTTAGAAAGGTCGGTTCTTCATACAACATAAAATATTTCCTTCATTTTAATTGTTGTGCTTGCATTTGAGGATAAAACAAAGGTAAAATGCTTTAAAAACTTTCACAGGTATCTCGCATAGGTATTTTTAACCACAAAATGGTGACATCTGAGATGTCAGTATGGTAAGACTGCACAGTTTTTTTGTTATGGGTTATTTCTCATGCTGGCAAAATGTGACCCGTGTTGGTCTTAATTTAGAAATCATGATGTTCGAACTTGCTAACAGAATTGTTTGCTAAGCTAGATCAACAAATAGTAAATGTTTGTTATAGCTAGGAGTTTAAATTGCAAGTTTTGCCCATAGTCAATTTGAATAGTGAGTGAATTTGAAAGTATGAGTGTTGCAAGGAAACATGAAGTCAATTTTTTTTTAATTTTTTTTTTAAAAAAAGTGTCATTTATTTTGTAATTACTGTATATAACCATGTCCAATAATGTCTGCCATTTAGATTCTATCAAAAGGAGGAACAAATATGTGAGAAACAAAGTTGAGCATACAACGCATTCAGTATTATCACTTGTTTATTACAAACATTACAGACACACGAGAATTTAAAGAATAATTGACAAAATCTTTTTACATTTTACAGCACAATGTGTCTGTTCATGTACTTGCATATTTAAGTATGCAAGTATTCAAGCGCTGTGAGTGAGGTGTCTGAAATGAGCCCTCTGTGTGTCTTTAAGCATTTCTACTCGTGTTCAGATGAGAAAGGGAATTGAGTGGAGCTTTTCATGGTCAGTTCATGTGGCACGCTGAGTGTGTGTTAACTTGGGGAGGCCAAACACATTACAAGAGGGACGACATGGCAATTGTGAAGCAAAGAAAAAGAGACGCAGCACATTTAGTTTAGCTTCTGCACATTCCAAGCTGTGTAAACGTGTGTTTGGGTCTGTACAGATACATTGTGTTGCAGCCCTGCTTTGTAGTATGGTAGTCTATTGTTGTGCAGTAGACTAGGTTTTACATTTGATATTGTGTAATTGACCCTTTAATAAAATCACGTTTTCCTGTTTAGGTGGCTGGTTCTTGGTCACAATATGTTACTGGAGAATAAAACCTAGCTTGGTGAAAACTCCACCTGCCACTGAGCATTTCCTGCTACTGTCACTGTGAGAACCACTCAAGATTGGGTTAGCAGATACAGACAGGTCAATCAGAGAGACCAATAGGATCATCAGTACGAGAATGGAGGACAGGTGTTTAATAGACAGCAGACCAATGCCTACAGATAAAAGAGCAGAGAATAGCAGAAGAGGGGGTGGGTTGAGTGAATTAGGAAACAAAAATCTGTGAGGGCTCTACCATGCTGAGAAACAATGTTGGGCAACATAAACCACCACACATTGAGTTCTTTGAATTTACCACCAAGGGTTGATGGTGTCCAATCAGAGGAGAGAACCGCATCGCAACAACATGGCAACCAAATAGCAACACATCAAGTAACACCTGTCAGATACACCAAAGATCCTAGAGCGCTACAGTATGTGCCGGTTCTACAATGTTTCTTTACCATTTTATATGGATTCCAGATCGTCTGCTTAAATAGCGAAGGAAGAGAGGGTAGAGAAGGAGGAGGTTGCGTTATGACGCCTAAAGAAATAGCAAAGTTGGTTAACTAGCGGCTAACAACTGTTAATAAAATTTAGCACATCACGTTACTTTAAAGTCAGTGTTTTTGTTTTTTTTGAATGTATAGAGTGTATATAGGGGAAACCCTGGGTAATGTATTTAGACTGCCCACTAAAGCAGTATGTACTGTTGAGACTGTCACATTTGTCAATTAACATGATACATGATAGGTATCATATTAAGCAGAATATGCTGTTCCAGCTTACACAGAGATAGTAATAGAAAGATAATAATGTTTTATGGGGCAGGGGTATAAAGGATTTACAATAATACCATAAAGTACCTAAACATTACACAATGAAAGAGAATGGAAGACAAAGATCATTATTTACATTTATGCATTTGGCAGACGCTTTTATGCAAAGCGACTTACAGAGTATTCAAGCTCTACATTTGATTAGTATGTGTATTCCCTGGGCATTAAACCCACAAACTTTTTGCGTTGCTAACGCAATGCTCTAAAAGTTGAGCTACACAGAACAAGCAATATGCTAGAGACAATATTAACAATTTACAAAAGACTAAGCTTAGTTAAATGACAGAAGTCTCCCAGTAAGCAAGCCAACAGGGTGACTGTTGCAAGGAACCAAAACCCCAATTATGTATAGATGGAGTACAAAACCTTGGGAGAAACCAGGCTCAACCCAGAGGGCCAGCTGTTCTCTGGCATGTTAAAGCTGCAATTCTTAACTTTTTTGGATAAAAATGAAAAGCTGATAATACTGATTTGTAATTATATATTGATTTAAAAACTGTTGGGTCTGATTTTGTGGCAAATGTCAGGCACTGAGGAATATTACAAACGCATGATTTTACTAATTGCAGCTATAACACCACACTGTTATTACTAGGCAGGGAGCAAAAATATAGAATCTAACTAGGCTGGAGGTTGGTAAGTAGATAGAAAGTTTAATTGTAGTCCATCATATTTCCACTGATCTGTCTCAGGGTCATCCCATCTCCCTACCCTCCCTTAGTCTGGATCCCCTAGTCCGGATCCAGGTGACTACAGTACCAGGAAAATGAAAGACAGACAGGTTTATTGTGGAACCAATATATCTGTTCGTTTAGGAATTCTCCCTGGTTTCCAGTTTCCTTACTTAATGCAGCCAAACAATCCCTTAGTTGGTTTAAATAATAAATCCATAGGACTATGGGTAAGGCTAGGATAAAGAGGTGGGTCTTTAGATCTAGATTTTAAACTGGCATGTGTATCTGCCTCTCGGACAACACTGGAAGAACTGTTTCTGAGTTTAGGAACCAAATATGAAATAGATCTACCACCTGTGCTTGATTTTGAAATTCTGCATGTTCACCAAAGAATGTTTTTTATTTTTTTTTAATTGTCTCTGTTGGAGGCTTCTGCCATCTAATTACTAAAAGTGAGTTTGTTTAATCTTAATTGAAACCTTTAGTGCTTTTGATTTTACTTTATTCTAGTACATACTTAATAAAAATAACTATAAAATGACAATTTTCTCCGCAATGCATTGCCTTGTGTTTTGTTTTTATAATTACAAAATAATTCATCATGTGTTGAGTCACTTAATCTATACTGCACATCATGCTTTTGTTGTGTCTTATAACCCGTGAGCGCTGATGCTGATACAGGGACTCCAACTGCTGTGAATAAATATGAAGCCACATTTAGTTATTCGCAATTATATTGACAAAAAAATTAATTTGATGCGGGTTTTTGAAGGCTTCTTTATGCCAGCTTTTTATGAGCAATTGCTTTAATACCTATTTGGCATGTGGGCTGGTTACCCTTATGTCTCAGTCATGTGTGCCACGATGCAGAAAAACAGAAAGCTGGACCTGATTGCATTATGTATAGAATCTGATTCCAGGAATTGATTCTCCAGATTGTGTCTTTACCAGCATAAAGACTGGGCATCTTCTGTGGCCCAGTTAAGTTTTGAGTTGTTTTTTTCGTTCTCATTTCCCAACTTAATCCTAACACAGTGTGATTCATATCAGTCGAGGATCAAATAAAATCCTTTCCCATTTGGTTGATGATAATGGCGTTTATGTGCACGTATGAGCGAGATGAATCTGGCATGGGGAAATTACCAATAGCCAGGGATTTCAATGCGAGACGCCCTGGAAGTGAAAATATCCTCTCTGTGCGTGTAAGAACATGATCACAGTCACCAGTCCTTTCTAATCTCTTCCAGTTTCTTTCCAACAGGCTTTTGTACCCCTTCCTCATAGTGCTGTTAATCTGAAGCAGTATCCGCCCCCGCCTAACCCCCCCACTTCTGAACACTGCTGTGACTTTGGGGGTTTTTCACCCCCGGCCTCTCACTTTGCCCGCTGCTTTTAATATCTGTCACACAGCGCTTTTTCTGTTTTTAAAGTCAATATTCTTTGTCTTCTAAGTGTTTCATTTGTCCATAAACTTTTTGTGTCGTCTTGTTCTATGAGGCAAAAAAAGTGAATGCCAGGAGGGAAAGGTTACATGTTGGTCATACACTTGCAGGTCTTCTCCTCTTCCTCCCAGTAGAAAGGTTTCATATGGACTAGTTAAATTCAGACTCAGAGCACAGCCAGCTGAGAAAGAAAGAGTGGGCGGGAATAAAGAGAGATGCTGAAAGATTCATGCAGTGTCATGAATCTGCAGTGCAATGGCTAAAGAAAATATGTGAAAATGATAAGTGCATAACACATCTTTGTGTTGTCTGCTGACTGCATGCAAAAAACACGTACTGCGAACTCTTTAAATTTGAAGGGATTTGACTGGTTGTCAGAGTTTTATGGTTCATCTGTAAGAAAAATATGCCCTGAAAGTGATCCCAACAATATCTTAACAATAACGTTCCTTGTATCTTTGTCATTGTGGGGTGGACTGTGCCATTCTCTTACATTCAAAATCTTTTTTAAAACTGTTCATAATGTGGTACACCACTTTATGGATAAAACGTTCTTCACATGTGAATGAATTCATAGCTTCTAGCTTTAAAAATGTGTGCTATACAAATGCTATCACATTCCGAAATGTTGTCAACGTTAAGACTAGGGCAGCAGTATCTTGCCGAACTTACTTAAGATTATTGTCAAACTGTTGAAATGTTATTATTTGGCCAGATGTATAATAGGACATAGTTTATTTGCACAGACATTTAATGTCAACTCAGTTTGTTTTGAGGCTTGTTTGCGCCACAACAGCGTAAGGGACATGTTAACTGTTGGAACAGCACTTTATAGGTACATGTTACAGAATAAAGGGGTGTTTATATTTAAATATATGGTATAAATGGGCCTTAACACTGTAAAAAAATTGCTTTAATATGTAGTTTATTTTAATGGCCTCAAAAAATAAAATTTGGTTGGAAATACTGCGACAATTGGTTGAAAGCAAACAAACATTGTGTGAAAAAAGAGGGTGTCAAGATAGATTGATGCAGGATATTAGGAATGGAAGGAAAGAAAGGAAAAGCATAATGGGACAGAGTCAGACACTGAGCCATTTTTAAACAGGAATCCCAGTGACAGACACTTAGGACCACCCGCATGTTTCCTGAGAACTCCCACCCAGACAGACCACCAATGCCAAGTGCTCCTATACTACCAGGCGGCTATGCGTTTCCATCCATCGTCTTTCTCATGGTTGTCACTCCCAAACTTTCTTTTATCTGAATACAGCTAGTAAGCAACCACCATTTTAGAATGACAATGTTTTTAGTGCATCTTTTTAATTTGGTTGCATCTTTCCATCTCTGTGTGTCTGATTAGAGACAGCAGTTGAGTTCAGCTCTCAGCCTGTTCTGTGTGGCTGTACTGTTGCAGTATTCAGAGGCTGGGCCGTGTTTCCTGTTGCTATTCTGGGTCTTCCTGTGTGCACGTGGCTTATTCAGGTTCAGGCGCTGTCTCTTTCTGTTGCACTTGCAGTCTGTAGTTTTTCATGTTTTGTGCGTTAGTTTAATTAATAGAATCGATGCATTAGATGCGAGAGAACTGCGTTTCACTCCTATCGTATCCTGTCGTT
>JAZGTK010000822.1:29141-51371 GCA_036877625.1 Ambastaia sidthimunki
CTTGCTCTCTCTCGCTCTCTCTCTCTCTCTCTGTCTCTCTCTCTCTCTGCATTCCTGCTTGGCTGACGGCAGCACAATGGCCATGTTTCATTGCAGCACTCTCTCGCTCTGTTTCTTTCCCTTTTTCTTTGCTGCCTCTCCCATTACTCCTGCTTTTCCTCATCTTTCCTGATTTTTCTCTTCTGTACATCAGAATTGTATCAGTCCAGTGTTTTTGTTCAGTGCTCTATTGTGTGTGTTTGTAAATATGGAGAATCTGTCAAATGAGGAAACTTATTTGAACCATATTTGAACATTTAGACTGGATGTTTAATTTGGTTTAACTGTTACATTACCTGTCTGAAACTGGGCTGGGTAGCAAAGGTACATGGTAATGGTAAATGGATTAGCAGTGGTTTATACTGTGCCACTGTAGAAAATCTGCTATACTGTTTATGCAGTGGCACAGTCATAGTACAATATAAAAACTAAGCAGAAAACTGCTCTACTCTGCGGTGTTGCAGACAGGAACTTTTATTGTAGACAGATTTAGTCATTTATAAATCAGGCAGTTTAGTTCTTCCACACTCATTACTGGTGTAGATTTACATATGTGTAGATCCACATATATTATCTATTTTAAAGGGGTTTGAATATGACTCGGTAAATATGTATTTCTGTTTTCAATCTTTTGTTTTTAACCCAGGCCTATGATATGAAGATGTTTTTATGTTATGTATCTTTAGGTTTCCCAAAGACAATTCCCATCTCTGTTTGCGGATCATGGTTCTTACTTCTGTTGCTTTGCCTGTAGCTCCAGCAATTCTTTTCCAGGCTGTATCCGTGTCTCCGCGCTCCGTTCGGCTCTGACTCTGGGGCTGTTCTGCCATGGGAGGGGCGTTGCTCTGGAGAAGAGGAGGCAGACAGGCAGTTTTTTCCTCTTTTTTTTTTTTATGTGAGGCACCCATCCCCCCTCCCCCAAGTATTCACCTCCTCTTCTCTCTCTTCTCTCTGCGTTTTCACCCAGACAGTGAGGCTGGCTCTCTCCCTGAAACATCTGTGACTCCCGCTACTATTGTGACCCACACAAAAGACCCCCCCAATGTGCACACAGCACAGAGCACCCCTCCCCAGCAGTGTTACACAGTGAATGTGTCCAGATGCCTGTGAATAGATGTTTTTATTTTCCACTCTGACTGTGGGGCTCATGTGATCTCTTCTGGTTAATAAAAGTATTCAACATTCATGATACAAGGATGCTTAGACCTGACAGAAACCCTGATTTGTTACACAAATTTCTTACAAAAAATTGTTGACTTACTCTTATTCCAATCATAGACCTTCAGTCACTGTTAGAGAGGGTTGTTAATGTAAAATTCCTTTTTCTCCACAGAGAAATAATTTTTTTGTTGTAATGTATAAACCTGTCAATACAGGCTTATCACTGGTTACATGGTTAACCAAGATTATATAACTATGAAAGCCACAATTTAGTGTTACCTTCTTGTTTAATTATCTTTTATTGCTGAAGTCCCAGTGAAGAAACCTGTTTTTATTTTACTTTTATTTTGTTCTGTTAAATTAGTGTAGTTGTTGAAGAATTAAAGTCCTTCACAGTCAGTTTGCAATCTTTATGTTGTAATTTTAGCTAATTTTGCTTGCTTGGTTTTGTTTCTATGAAAAAAAAAACAGAGAAAATGGCTGGAGAAAAATACCTCCAGAATTAAGGCTGCTGACAAAATCGACTGCAGTTTCTTATAGCACCTGTGACTACATGCTGGTTCATTGGACCAATTCATAGAAAATTGTTTTCATCTGTATAGTCTTAACTGCTTGAGGTGCAATGCTAAAGAATCATAAAACACATTTTGAGATGGTGGTTTGTGTATTTGTTGCACATTATGGAAAACAATGTCATAATTTTAAGGGGAAGTTTGTTAGCAGGTGGATCAAAATCCATGTTCAGACAGGAATGGTTTTTGCCAGCTGCTTCTTACACACAACCTTTTCCATTATGTAAATAAAATGCCATTTCTTTTAGGCTGTGTAGGTTGCTGTTTCAGTGCTAGAGTGTTGTGAATGTTTACCAGAGTACTGACATGTGGTTGGTAAACAACTGAAGGGGCAGTTGTGGTCTACTGGTTAGTGAGTCGGGTTTGTAATCAGTAGGTTGCTGGTTCGATTGTAGCGCCGGCAGGTAGCAACTGAAGTGCCCTTGAGCAAGACACCAAACCCCTGATTGCTCCCTGGGCGCTGCAGTGATAGCTGCCCACTGTGTGTGTGTTCATGACTTGCAGTGTGTGTTCACTCCTCACTGGTGATGGCTTAAATGCAGAGGTCACATTTTGGTTATGGGTAACCATAACTGACAAAAACATGTCACTTTTAAGTTATTCAAGGTGGTTACAAGATTGGTTGGTTACGGGCCACAATCAAAATATACTACCACTATGTCTCTTACTGTTCAGTTTCTAAATACAGTTAAGGTATTTTCTGTATAAAACATCTCACCTTAGTAACAATATAAGGTAACATATGTCTATATCATGGTGTAGGTTGAGTTACATACTAAAGTTTAATACTCAGGGTTAGAGGTTTGACCATCGTGTGAACAACTTTAGAGATGTGTGCTTTAACAAACGTGTGTTCTGGAATAACTGGGTATCTGCTGCAAGTAGGGTAGTAATGGCCCCCCATTATACAATCAGTGTGATGGTAGTGCCCCCTCATGGCTAAGAGCCGGACAGGTTCAACTCTCTGTACTTGTGGTTGTGTCCATAAATCTTGTTCTGAAAGAGACTTGAATAGTGACTTCAAACTCATGTCACTTGTTCAGGTTTGGCAGTGCTGTGGAGTCTCTGTTGACAATGAGGCCTGTGGTGTGTGTGTGTGTGTGCAATGCTGCACAGTGACCTTAGAGACATTGTGACATTCTCTCTAAGGAGAGAATGGAGAGAAGGGGGTGCAGCATCTACTTTCCGCGAATGTGTCAAGCACATGGAGACAGTTGCTATGGCAACCTTACAGATGCTGCATGTGCCATTTTTGGTATACCTTACTACTTTGCCCCCCTCCTTACTTTCACTGCCTTTCCTCAATCTTATGTTTTGGCAAAACAGATGAATTGGCGTGTGTGTGTCTGTGAGGGGAAAGTTTGTGTGCATGTGTGAGGAGAAAGGCATGGGGTGAATCAGCAACCAATGGCACTGAGAAAAACACAGGGTCGCTTTGAACTATACATTTAAAACATTAAGACAATTAAAAATTTTAACCATGTGTGATTTTAACTTCTAACTTTTTTTTTCTGTAGTCTTTGTTTTCTGCTTTACTTGCTGGTGTCTGTGAAACAACATAGCTGCTGTAGTAAGTGATATTCATCTAATTGGCTCATTTTATGAAAACTGTAAGTTGACTAACAAGTTTGCAGGTTTTGTACCCAATTTAAGACATAATGTGTTAAGCAGAATGTTTCTTTCTTTTAAGAGATAGCAGTCAATGTAGCACAACCCCTAACATCGGGAGCACACATACAAGACATAAGTCTCACTCTCCTGTCTTTACTGCGATCACTTTTATTTATTACTTTAGCTGAAGATGTTTTTTTTTTTAAGTTATTTATGATCTCAGTCAGTGTTTTTTGCAGCTTTATGTGAGATGTTAGTCACTGCACAACTTGATTCATTCTTTTGCCTTTACAAACATTTACCACATATTGTTGTTGTTTTTGTCAAATTTGTCAAAACCGTACCTATTACTTTTTATATGGGTTCTCTTTTATACATTGTAAGAAGCTAGTTGTTGTTCATCTGGTGAGATGCCTACCTAGACATCATTTTTGGGCATCCTATGCACTTTGTAACATTTTATATTGAACTGACAGATTTTTAAACAGAGAATCTAAAAGAAGAGATTGATAGAAGGAAAGTTAAGCAGAGAAGAGTCTGTAAGTGTGTCTGTAAATGCATGTTGCTGTGTGTCTGACAGTCAGCTTTGATCTGACAGTGTAATTTGCTCATGCCAAACCTACTTCTCCTGACCTTTAGAGATGACTGCATCAGACAGGTTAATGTGAGGCTGCTGTCAGGACAGGAGTTAAGAGAAACCCTCAGCCGTGAGTCAGATGACTGCTCTTATAATAGTGCTGTGTGTGTGAAAGAAAGAGAAAACAGCAAAAACGAGGGTGGTAGAATGATCTGATGGATTTTCTCTTTAGTTTGTATCTATGAAGAATTCTATTAGTAATTGTGTTCTTTTTTTATCTGGGGTGCCTCCATTTTAACCAATAACTTTGTAGTTCCTGAAGATGAACATTAAAGGGACCATAGTCCACAACTGTGTAGCATTTATTTTGTTATATTAAGTCTACTTGATGTTTGTCATATATACTATTTCTGTTATTGGTAATATGCAAACTTGTGTTTAGTTTGTTCTGGCATGTGTAACTTTTTATGTTAAAAATAAAAATTTACCTGTGAAAACTTATCTAAATAAGAACTATTAGCATGACCCATGGAACATGCCATTTATCAGTCGACTATTAAAAGTAAGAGTATTGCACACATGCCAACACAATCACACTGGCACAGATGACACAGAGAATTGTTATGTTGTTGTAACACTCTCCACAGATGTGCTGGCTGGTGTGTGTGTGTGGGGCAGGAGTCTAAATCGCTGTCCTTCTCCTGCCTCTCCCTCTGGGGTTTCTCCAGCAGGTCACAGCCCAAAAATAGCAGCGGGTGCTGTTTCAAGTGCAAAACCGCCAACTTCAGGGCCACAGCCAGTCTGTGAATGTGAGATTTCTATGGGAATACTTGGCCATGCTCCACTTGGCTGTGTGTGTTATTCCACTTCCACTTTTTTCCTTTTTCCTTCTTTGAGCTGACTGGCAGATGAGCTTGCAAATTTTCACTGAACACATGCACTCCACGTGTTGATGGTTTAGTGTGTAAATATTCCACCCCCCCACACTGCTCTGCTGGGAGGCTTTATGACTGACTGCCAGATTGATTTCAGCATCGCATCCCATATGGACTCGTTGCTCATTTTGTTTGGGCTTGTTTTGTGCAGCCAGTGTTCTGTAATGGGCAAATCTATAACCAAAGACATACAGACAAGCAAATATTTTATAAATAACTGTGGTTTTTATCATCTTACATGTCATGGTATGTTTAATTTACAGCTTTTATAAATGTAATTCACAAGCTATTGTTTATATCCCCATTTATAATACCAACCCTTTTTTCAGCTACATTTAGACTTAGGCTTTTTTACATTTTCTGAAATAAATGTGAAAGGTGTTGGCTGGTGTAAAACTCCCCATTATGATGCCAGAATGTTTTGGGTATTTGTCAGGCTGTTCTATTTTTTAATCATGTTTTTTAAGGGGTTATCAAGGTTTTATGTGTGGTTGCTAGATGGATGTTTACCGGTGTAATTGAGAGAGTTCACCACCCCCCCAAATGTGTGTGCTTTTACGATTTGTTCAGATCTGACATTATAGTTTACCCAGAAATACTTGTCTTTATACCATTCCAAATGTATGCTGCTTTTGTCTACTGTGGAATGTCAGTAGGTAGAAAAATGTTTACTATGCTGTAGGGCTGCATGATATTGAAGGAAAATATAAGAGCTAAAATTTGTAAAATCAATTTAAATTGTATTATGACTGTTAAATCGTTTATGAAAATTATTATGAAGATGTTATAACCAACATATGCAAACATTTTACATTCTTTCTGTTGATCTTGCATGTGTCAGAGCATGCACACACATATCCCAACTATCTCTGCTGTATGACCCAAAACGTTTACTGATATATAACTTTTACTGCATATTTTACTGCATGTATTTTAAAGTATTGAAAATCACTCAGTTATCGCTATTGCAATATTCATGTTCAAGATATTTCAATTATTTCAATAATTTTGCCATATCGTGCAGCCCTACTCTGCTCATAAAATAAAAGTGAATGGTGACAAAGGTTGTCTGTAACTAACATTCTGCCTTATGTTCCATGGTAGAAAGTCACAAGTTTTGGAAAAACAAGATTGTCTGTAAATGACAATGTAAATGTTTTGTTTTTTGGAGAACCTGTCCCTTTAAGTATTAGCAGTGGTGTAGTGATGCTTGCTTTAATAAACCCCACTAGTTGCACATATTTATACCTTTCTCTCTCTTTTATATGTGAAGGATCTTTCGGGCTCCATCGACGATCTCCCCACAGGCACTGAAGGTGCTTTGAGCCCTGGCGTGAGCACGTCAGGTGTGTCCAGCAGTCAGGGTGAACAGAGCAATCCAGCTCAGTCGCCCTTCTCTCCCCACACCTCCCCTCACCTGCCAGGCATTCGTGGTCCCTCTCCATCACCTGTGGGTTCACCAGCCAGTGGCCCGTCCTCACGCACAGGACCCCTTTCACCTGGAGCAATGCCAGGTGGAAAGCCTGTTTATATCATTTTATTGCCATTATAGTCTGTGCTACTACATTTACATTGATTCATTTGGCAGTCTGCCATTTGGCGTTTGATTCTAATTACAGTTCAGTCAAGGATTAGTATGTGCGTTCCATGGGATCAAACCCACAGCCTTTGTGCTACTAACGCAATGCTCTACTCATGCAGGAACATACAAATTAAAGGCTAAAAATATTTTTTTGAAATGCAAAAGTGTACAGAAGAATGAAGTAATTTAGAAATTTTGTTTTGTGCTTTAAGATTGATGTTATTGAAAGTTGCTAATTTGTTAACTTTATTGTTTAAACCACTTACAGGAAACCAGATGCCCCCCAGACCTTCCAGTGTGCAGTCTGATGGTATGCTGCATTCTTCAGTGGGTCAGGATAGAGGTAAAGCTTGCTACGTTTCGAGAAAGACAATGTGACTTTGTCATAATTATACTGACTTTCTGACCCACCCTTTACAATTATTTAGAATTTAAGGGTGCATTCACACTGGCCGTTTGGTTTAAAATGGGGCACAGCTTGTGGGAAAAATTGCTAATGTAAAAGCTGTCATGAGGACCCGTGAGCACACACAATCTGTTTTACAGAACCTAGGACGGAGGAGGTAGGAGGTGATCTGAGTATGTTTGCACTGAAACTATGGTGTGATTCAGGTTAATGTGAAAGCATCTTACATGGGTGTGCAAACGTGCCTGACGTCACTGAAATGATGTAATTTTGAGACCAAGGTCCACTCTAGGCCGAGCAGATTTTTGTGATTTAGCTCTGTTGTGGTTTGCTGGCATTCACTTGACTTTTAAAACTGTTTTCACACCAACAAAACTCAACAAAAATGTAACTGTGTCCTTTTCCGCTTTAGTGTATATGCGAAACCCTCAGATGCCGTATGGCTCTCCTCAGCCAGGATCTACTTTATCTCCACGGCAATCATCTGGAGGCCAATTGCATAGTGGAATGGGTTCCTTCCAGCAAAACAACTCAATGGGCAACTATGGACCACAGAGTGGCCAGTACGGGCCACAAGGTACGAGAGTTTGTTTAAACAAGAATGTTTAAGAGCCCAAGGCCCATTTAGACCAAACTCAAATATTGTAATGAAGACTTTAAACTGACACAAAGCCTGCTTATAGACCCCACAGTGGGGATAAAAATTATTCTGACAGTATTTTTACCTGTTGTGCAGGCTTACTTTTTTCTGTAGTGAAAGCTTTTTTTCAGTTGACTTTTTGCACAATTTAACAAAAAAGTGCTTCTTTCTCTGGTGTAAATAGTTTTAGCGTGTAAATTGGACCATTTACATAAGCGCTTCTCTTTGTAGTTTTCACTTTTGGTGTGAATATAGTTCCAGAGGTTAAATACTCTGTTTGCTCTCTCACAGCAAGATTTTCAGCTTCTGTTGTTATTCATCATGCAGTTCACACATTTAGCTTTTGATTTGCCAGCTTAATGTTTTTGATGTCAATAAACCAGGAGTAAATCATTTTACTCCTGTTCTTGATTTATTTCCATCCAAGACAAACAGGTTTTGTCAAAAGTAGCCCAACATTTATTGTTTTTTTACACAGGTTACCCAAGGCCACCAGGTTATGGAGGTATGCCTAATGCTAACTACCCCAGTGGCCCTGGAATGGGTGGCTCAGTAAATCCTATGGCAGGGCAGGGTGGAGGGGGGCCATACGGAGTTATGCCTCCCGGGCGCATGGGCCCAGGGCAGATGGGTGCAAGACCTTATGGCCCTGGGATGGGTCACAACATTGGTAGCATGCCCCCTCAGGTGGCATCTGGGATGTGTCCACCACCTGGAATGAACAGAAAGCCCCAGGAACCTGCTGCAGTGGGCATTCACCCTCACGGCCCGTCTAATTCAGTACACAGGTAGAGTGTGTCCTGGCAAATGCTGTCACTGGAGTATTATGCCTCTGATAAGACTACTTGTGATAGTATAGTATATGTAATAGATTTTGTTTGATCTTTTTTGTGATTCCTAAAGCTGCCTAAAGCAGCAGTGCCCAAACTGCCTGGGATGACTACTGTCTTGCAGAGTTTGCTCCAACTTGCCTTGACACACCTGCCTGGCAGTTTTTAGTCTTCCTAGATTATTAGCCAGTTCCTTGATTTGCTGGTTCAGGTCTGTTTGAATAGGGTTGGAGCTCAACTCTGCAGGACATCGTCTCCACGAGCAGGATTGGACACCCCGGCCTTAAGTGATGGTAAATGTATAACTTGACAATTGAACTTTATAATAAAGTTCTGGCTTGAGATTGGATGATGGTTTGATATTGGGTAGTAATGTACAGGGTGTACTAGCCCAGCATGTTAACGTAAAACAATTGACATTGTAACCTGAGCGTTTTTCTAGGCCACCTGGTTATCCCAACATGGGCCAAGGCATGATGGGAGCTGGGTCTCCGTATGCCCCACCCATGAATAGCATGCAGAACATGATGAACCAAGCAGGATCATACCCAATGCCTGGCAACATGGCCAATAACTCTGCAGGTAAACTGGGCTGTCCGCTTGTTTATAACTCATTTTTCTTACATAAGTGTATATGAATTGCAAATCTGAGAGTTTGATGCTTGTCAATAGTAAAAAAATGAATGTGGAGTGAATTATGTTTCAGTATTAATTTAGTTTTTTTCCAAGGCATTGCTCCCAGTCCAGAATTTGGTATGGATAAGCTCAACCAGTCTCAGAAGTTGAATAACAAAGTGGATGGGATGCCTAAGACTGAATCAAAAAAGGTAAAGAGCTGTTAATATTTAAATGGGTTGGAGCTATGGCGTGGTAGCATTGAAGCAGTTGTGAATGCTGGTGAATGTAAAGGCTAACTCCTAACACACATTCAGGGTTTTTGAAAGTGCTCCCATACATAACAGAAATTCTGTTCTACTGACATGCACATATAAACTGATACACCCTCTAGACTTTTTCAGTCCTTCTGATTTATGAATGATTTTGTTTTTATCGCTATCAAGACTAAACACCTGGAATCTAATCTCACTGTCTTATACTTTTTTGTGTTCTGGCAGAAGTCAAATTCTTCTACCACCACTAATGAGAAGATTACCCGCTTGTATGAGCTGGGACAAGAACCAGACAGAAAAATGTGGGTGGACCGTTACCTGGCATTTGCAGAGGAGAAAGCCATGGGCATGAGCAATCTGCCTGCGGTGGGCCGCAAGCCCCTCGACCTTTTCCGCCTCTATGTGTCCGTTAAAGAGATTGGTGGCCTCACTCAGGTGTGGAGAGATGCTCATCTTGGTATGAGCGACATGTTAGGAGTTATGAATTAAATTGCATATTACTGTGTCTTACAAATTAGTCTGACCAACTAGATTGAATTATTATTTAAGACTACAAGTAAGTTAGGACTGACTTTTCAGATTTAAATTAAACCATCTTCTTCCTTATTGTATAACTGGCTTAAAAGTTACTTTTTACTTACATAGTAATAAGTAATAAATTTAAGTCAGTTACTACTTACTAACTTAAAGTTTTGAATACAAAAATGAGAAAAGTCTAAGCAGTTTATGCAATCAGACAATAGATCGCATTGAATGATAAAAAGCAGGCTATGATAATGTTTAATTTTCTTCATCTATACATCCTTGGTTACATCAGTTTTAACATTTTACAGAAGAAAGTTATATATTGGTAAATATTGCAATTGTGGACCTAGAATATTTAAAAAAGGATCAACTTGAAAGTTGATTGCATCTTCATCCTCCTGTTATCACAGTGATCCTTAACCCTCTATCTGCGTTATCAGGTGAACAAGAACAAAAAGTGGAGAGAGTTGGCTACTAACCTGAATGTGGGCACGTCCAGCAGTGCTGCCAGCTCTTTAAAGAAACAGTACATACAGTGTCTCTATGCCTTTGAATGCAAGATCGAGAGAGGAGAAGACCCACCGCCTGACTTCTTCAACAGCGACCCTAAAAAGAACCAGACCAAGGTCCAGCCTCCATCACCAGGTCAGTGCAGACCTGCACAAGACAATTCTAAATGTTTTTTTAGGGCACAATGCTTCTTTCAGAAAAGAACTTTGTGACGGTCAACAGAGTTGCGTGATGGTTTTTCAATAGCTTGGTTTTTGTTATTGTCACGTTAAGCTGTGTAGCCACACCCATAATGCAATTACTGCAAATGTGTTCTGATTGGCTTTGATTTTACCCCCCAGCAGTTGAATGTTTAGGATGAGTGTGTGTGATGAAAGATTAACACCACATTATGCAATATCAATAAATATAATGTTGAAGGAAAGGTTAAGGTGTTATTTTTATGCTGAGCCAGTTATCTAAATAGATGGACAGTATTTATTTGGTCGGAGAAAGATGTAACATCTTACAACACCGTAATTTCCTGGCCATGTGCCTTTACACCTGAAATCTTTCCACCTCATTGCCCTCATAATACACCTAACAATAGTGTGTTTAATCAGCTGGATTCATGTAGATGTTACTGTAATCTTTATTTTACATATCTTGTGTTAGTGGAGCATTTTGCTTTGACTTGTTAATAGAGATTTGCAGTGAAGCTAGCCACCACAGCACCTTGATACTCTTTGGATGTGATGTGCTGTCTGAGTTTATTTAAATTGATAGTTTACCTTGGAACACAAAAGAAGATATTTTAAGAAATGCCTCAGTGGTTTTGTGTCCATACAAAGGAAGTTAATTGGTGCCACTGTTTGGTTACCAACATACTTTAGAATATCTTCTTTTGTGTTTCTCAGAAGCAAAGAAGTCATACAGGTGTGGAATGACACGGGGGTGAGTAAATGTTTGAAGAATTTTTATTTTTGGACGAGCTGTCCCTTTAATTACATTTAATATTGGCAGTTACGATCAAGCTGTAGTCACCCCACTGTATGCTTTTGCATAGTATAGCTACAGTCCTAATTTCAGTCCAAAGTATTAAGTAATGAAATAACCAATAAAAAAAAATGTCAGGTGGGAACTCCAAAATCAAGTTCAATTGTAGCTTGATTATTGTGTTTACATGCTAAATAGTCAAGCTATTTTGATTTCTAATCTTTTTTAAACCGGACTGGTGGTGACAGGAACATGGTTACCGTTGTCTCTAGGCTTATAGTGTGAGCTTTTATGTGACACTCTGCAATTAATCAAGACAGTCACAGATTTCTGTTTAATTTTGTTTCACAGAAAGTGTTTTATTTCCAGTCTTGGCTTTTTGTTGTCCAGACAGCTGTCATAGAGCAGTGAGTATAGTCAGGCAGTGTGCTTACTAAGTGTAGCCACTGTAATATTTTTGTGTTATAATGGTGTATTTTACAAACTTAAATTTTGATTTGCAGGAATGCATCCTGTATGTAAAAGTGGATTAGGATGACTGCTTTAAGTTTAAAAGGTTTTAGTTATTTAGACTTGAAAAGTTATTGAAGTGCTTAGCACCTACATATACCTAGGGTGTAAGGGTCATATTCACTAGACCCTGAAAAACTATGTAGGTTTCCCCTCATAAGTTGGTGTTGGGCCAAATGGAAGAATAATGTATAATGTTTTGTTTTTATGACTACTTTTTACATGATCTTTACTTTGCTAGTTAACAAAAACCTTTTCCTTCATTCAGATAGTGTGCTTAGGCTATTTCCCAGCTGGGAAGAGTTTTGTAATCATGCCATGCCGAATCATGGTCAAGTGGAAAATAACCGCAACCTGCCTTACCATTTTTAGAACCGTTTGGTTCTTTCCCTAATGTGTACACCTCTGTGAAAGACTGTGTATGTGTCTGAGTGAATAAGTCGGAGAGTAAGGTGAATGTGAGAGAGAGAGAGATTAAAGGAAAACTGGGTGAGTTAAAGCAGGTCCCCTGTGTTGTGGATCATGTCTGCTTGGCTGTGGGTCAGGTGCTCTAGGCAGGTTTTTATTTCTCCACCGCAGACTGCTTTTCCTGGCCTTCGGAGGCAAACCCCCTGATGGGCTGATATGTGCCAGAAATAGATGAATGGGTGAAAAAAAGGGGGGGGTGGTGAAATGTAAAGTCAAGCTGGGTTATTTTTATCCCTTTTTTGTTTACTTCCCACCCATCCACCCCCCATATTAGAGGGAAATCCTAACCCAGAAGAGGCAGGCTAAGGGTATTGTGTGTGTGTGTGTGTAAGGTATGAATACGTCTGACCAGGCGGTGACCCCAGTGTGTGTGTGCGAGTTAATGAATGGAGGCCAGAGTCATTCAACAGGCATGCCAATAGTAATCGTTCTCTTGCTGGGCCACAACATGTGGTGCACATTTGTGCTTGCTCTTTTTTGCCTCTCTCCTTATCTCTCTCTGTCTGTCTCTGACATTTACACATATGCCTGTTGCCTCATCCAGTTTTAACACATGGTTAAGCATATGGCTTAATGCTAATCATGCTAGCACAGATAAACACAAGTACTTGGGCTTAGATTAATCTGTCGTAAAGGCAATACGTGTATGACATGATTGTGCTTTTAAAGAGTAAATATAATGCTATTTTTGAAGACCATTATTTTGTGTGTTTGTAAGTAATAATATAAAATAATGGAATATGTTAACATGGTTTAAGTTTTTAAAAAATTATTTTACACTATACTATACATTATTTTACCTCCTCTATGCCCTGCCCTTCTAAATTTAAGATTTCTACAAATTTCATCCTTCAGAAAAGCCCAGCATACTCTGATTGACCAGCTGACACAGTGCATTGTGATTGGCTGAATATCTCAAGTGTGTGGCGGAAACGTTATGTGTAGAGACGGGGTATAACCAGGGTAGTTTGAGTCTGATTGAGACAACAGGGTTGAGTCCAAGCCAAGGCTGAATCCAGATAAGACTGAGTCTAAGAAACTGATAGACAAATTGACTTGCTACAGAGGAACGCTGGGAAGCAACAGCGATCAGCACTAAACTCACAACGTCGAACTTTATCTTATTTTACAAATCTCGTCCAATTTTTATCTCATTTTATTATAAACTAAGAATTACACAACTGATGCTGTTAAAGCTACCTCCGAAGATTAAAGATGCAGCCACACCAATTAGTGGTAATTCACATTAAGTTTTACAGCTGTACTTTTCTTATGGAAGTTCTTAAGAACATTCCATGCATATAGCTGTAGCACTATTATATTCAAATATAACTATTTACTACTGTACAACTTAAACTAAAAAAATATTTCGCAAGTGGTAATTATTGGAATCCAAGCAGGTTTGGAAAAATAGGAAACAGGCCAGTGATGAGATGTTGCCTTTTCTAGCATAATGCTGTAGCTTTATTGTCATTAGAAAGTTATCTTGCCCAAACGTTTGCATGCCACTATATAATTACACAGATTCTGGTTTGAGTTAGCTTATTTTAAAGCATGCTTCTACTAACCTGCATATGACATTGCCAGAGATGACTTTCAAATTTGTTAACTGACAAACTGGTGGTTGTATATTCCAGCTGGATCAGGATCTTTACAGGGTCCTCAGACACCTCAGTCAACCAGCAGCTCCATGGCTGAGGGGGGAGACCTGAAGCCACCAACGCCTGCATCAACACCTCACAGCCAGATGCCCCCCATGCCTGGTGCCAGGTACATGCCAATGTCTCCTACAGAGCTGTCTCACTTTAGCACTACTGTTTTATTGAACTGTCCTTCAGTTTTGCAACAGAAAATTTACACCAAATGGTTAGGGCTGGAAAGAGTTGACCTTTACCCTCTGTGTTGCACAGGGGCAGTGTAAATTTGCAGGATCCGTTTGCTGATGGTGGAGATCCGGCCTTTTCCAGGCGTAACTCTGTGACCCCTAATTCAGGTTATCAGCCTGGCATGGGGGGACCAGACATGATGGGCCGCATAGGGCCTTATGAGCCCAATAAGGACCCTTTTGGTGGTATGAGGAAAGGTAACTGTTTCAGTCAAAGTAAAAGTTTTAGAAATTTATTTTACTTCATTTTGCTTTTACTTTGGCACTTTTTCAGTATACATAAGAAAAAAACTGTATCATTGTAAATCTGTGCTTCTCTGCTTATTTTCAGCAGGTGAGCAGTTCATGACCTCAGGTCAAGGTCCAAATAGCGGCATGGGCGAACAGTATAACAGAAACCCTCCAGGAACTATGGGGGGCATACAAGTGGGTCAAAGACAGCAGTATTCATATGGTCCAGGATATGACAGAAGGTGACAGCAGCTACTCCAAATATGTACATTATTTTTCTAAAAAGCCAACCATAAAGCTGGATGTTGATCATTCTTTATTTTGTTTATTCACAGATCAGATTCAGGTTTGTGCCCAGACAGCAACATGGGTCCACAACCTAACATGATGCCCTCAGGTGCAGACGCAGGGATGTACTCACCAAACCGGCCCCAACAGCAGCAGAGGTTAGCATTTAAGCTGAATACAGCCAACAAATACACAATTTTTATTTCCAGAAACGTTTGTTATGCTGATTGAAAGTCTCTTCACATCCTGATAGCATTTACTAAAGAGAACAGTCTAAATATATAATGTGCACAGCATTCATGAGGAGGCATGGCTTGGTAAGAGCGACAGGGACAGTAGGATCTTATGCTTTTAAAGCTAGGTTGCTATTGCTATCCTCCCCGAAAAAGTGTTTAGAATATAGTCTTTTGTTTTTGTTTGATATTGACCATACTTCCCTTTTGGCAGATAAGAACTGTTAAATACAAGTAGCATTTTGGTCTCTGACAAGTGTCCCTTTGGATTGTAGGCATGATTCGTACAGTAATCAATACCATGGCCAAGGTGCTCCCCCTGGTGGATCATACCCAAGCCAGCAGCCAGGAATGTACCCACAACAGCAACCGGTCAGTGAAGAAAACTTGTTAGTGATTCTGCCCTGTGCTGTTTACATTCTTAATTCAAATAAAATGGCTACTCAAGTAGAATTCTGACAAGGTAAAACTAACTGTAGCGGTAAATAATGTAAATAATGACCTTATTTATGTGACCTTACAAATAAATACGAGATTAGAGCATTTGTTAAATTGTAGATTTTCAGCTTGTAGAAACTCTTTTTTGTATTTAAAATGTATGCATGCACAAGATGTATTTGTATGTTTGAATGTTAATGTGTCTCTTTAAGAAAATCTGAATCTTTTTAAAATACAAAATTACACACAGAAAAGACCAGGTGATGGTGTTTATGGGCCTCCTGCAAAACGTCACGAAGGGGACATATACCCCTTTGGTGGTCAGCAGCAAGGACCCCAAGCCCCAGGTGGACCTCAGTCCCAACCAGATATGTACAATCAGTATAACGCCTATCCAGGCTCAGACAGACGCCTACCTGGCCAGTTTCCATTTGGTTTTGGACGAGATCGAATGCCTAACACAGGTGGTCCAAACTCTCAACCATCCATGCCACCACATATGATGGGTAGCTCCATGAGTGGCTCTATGCCAGCAGCCCCTGATGGACCCCAAGGTCCCATGTGGCCAGGCCGAAATGAGATGAACTATCCTAACTATCATAATCGTCAGGGCCTCCCTGGTGCTCTTTCCCAGAATGCTGGATACCACAGCATGAACCGCTCTGAAGACATGATACCTTCAGATCAACGCTTGAATCACGAGGGACCGTGGGCTGGACACATCAACCAGCGGCAGCCCCCATATGGGCCAGGAGCTACTGGGCCACCGATGTCCAGACCTCTTCAGCCCAATTATCAAACCTCCCAGAACCACATTCCGCAGGTGTCCAGCCCTGCACCGATGCCAAGACCAATAGAGAACAGAACCTCACCTAGCAAGTCCCCATACATGCACCCGGCAATGAAAATTCAGAAGGCTGGACCCCCAGTTCCTGCTTCACACATCGCCCAGCCACCAGTGCAGCCCCCTCTGATACGGAGAGATGTGGCATTCCCACCTGGTTCAGTAGAGTCCTCTCAGCTGATTCTGAAACCACTACGTAGGCTCACTATGAAAGATATCGGTAAGAGGCTCTTGTCATCAATCCCTGTGATTTCTGGTCTTGATTAAATTTTGACGTGATCTTGAAAGTGGGATTTGTTCTGTTTTAGGAACACCAGAGGCCTGGAAAGTCATGATGTCCCTTAAATCAGGTTTGTTAGCAGAAAGCGCTTGGGCCTTGGATACTATTAATATTCTTCTATATGATGACAGTAGTATTTCTACCTTCAGTCTTAATCAGGTGAGAACATACGTTTTTCCAGATCACAACTATGAATGTGTCAAAATAATTTGTTTAAAAAGGTATTTAAGGAACATAAATGTAAGAAATGTAAAGAAAATTTATAGGCGTAATTTCTCATCCAGGGTTCTATTAGAGTATTGTGTTGAGCTTTAGTATGCTTCTACATGCTACTTTTGGACTTTGAGCATGCCAGTAAATCTGTAAGAAATAGTATCTCTGATTACTTTGAGTAACACATCAACAGCCTTCAAAGTACCACTTTTGCAACAAAGTCCAAATATTTATTAGTTGGCTGTCTTGCTTTTTTTGAGACCATCCTTTGTCATGAACATGAAACTTTCCCTCTGTGTCCAATAACTTTTTATACCAGCTCCTTGTTCCATGTTTGATAGTAGTCTTTTATTAATTTGTAATCTTCTTTGGTATGATTGCAGCTTCCTGGCTTTCTTGAGCTTATAGTTGAATACTTCCGAAGGTGCCTCATTGAGATCTTTGGCATCTTGAGGGAGTATGAGGTTGGAGACCCTGGGCAACGTACGCTGATCGACCCAGATGCCATTGACCCCGAGATGTCTGATGAGGAGGGGCCAGAGGCAGAACAGATGGGAGAAGAGGATGAGGATGATGATGTTGAGAACAATACTGTGCAGCTGGCACACGTTCAGGTCAAGCAGGAGAAAGAGGAGATAACACAGGTTCAGAAACCCAACGACAGGCTTGAGCAAGTAGAGAGGGATGGTGAGGACACTTCATGTAAAGATCACTTTAGATCACCTACTCCAGTGCAAGACACAAGTGCCCCCCAAGAGAGGCCAAAGCAGGCTAGTAAATTTGACAAGCTCCCCATTAAAATACTGAGGAAGAAAGACCCATTTGTGATTGGCCGCACTAGTAAATTGGGCCGACGACAAGCTTTTGATAGTGGTCTGATCCATTGGAGTGTGGGTGGTGGAGATACCACAGAGCACATACAAACTCATTTTGAGAGCAAGGTGAAAGTACTAAAGTACCGGAAACGGGTGCTTGTAAATGTTGAGCCACATAAGGTTTCTCAAGTAGTGGAACCAATTACAGATGATGTTGAGAAGACTCCAACAAATGAGCTGCAGCTGCTCCAAGCACAACCTTGGCTGTCAGCAAATCAGTCATCAGAGGAAAAAAGTGCTGCAAAAGCTAGCACATCAACAAATATAACAGCCACCATTGATGACGTACTATCAGCTCGACACGGCTCTGTGACCGAGAAAGCAGTCCGAGGCAACCAGGATATTGACACAGAAAAAAAGTTTCTTTTTGGCATTGACCTTTCACAACAGAGTTACAATATTAAGATCTTGGAGGATGAGCCACATAGCAAGGATCAGACCCCACTCTGTACGCTCTCAGATTGGCAAGATGCCCTTGCTCGTCGCTGCATCTGTGTTTCCAACATTGTTCGCAGTCTTTCCTTTATCCCTGGCAATGACCTAGAAATGTCAAAACATCCAGGACTTTTGCTGTTACTAGGCAAGCTGGTGCTATTGCATCATCGGCATCCTGAACGGAAGCAGGCTCCAGTCACCTATGAGAAAGAGGAAGATGAAGGTGTTAGCTGTGAGCAAGATGAGTGGTGGTGGGACTGCCTTGAAGTTCTGCGGGAAAACTGCTTGGTCACATTAGCAAACATCTCAGGCCAGCTGGATCTTTCCCTCTACCCTGAAAGTATTTGCTTGCCCCTGTTGGATGGTCTGCTCCACTGGGCTGTTTGCCCCTCGGCCGAAGCCATTGACCCTTTCCCTATGTTAGGGCTCAACGGAACGTTGTCTCCCCAGAGACTAGTTTTTGAAACCCTCAGTAAGCTTAGCATCCAGGATAACAACGTTGACCTCATTTTGGCTACGTCACCTTTTAGCCGTTTGGAGAAGCTCTATGGCTCCCTTGTGCGCATGGTTGGTAATCGCAAAGTGCCCGTTTGCAGGGAGATGGCAGTGGTGCTGTTGGCTAACCTTGCCCAAGGTGACAGTGTTGCAGCGCGGGCTATTGCTGTGCAGAAGGGCAGTGTTGGAAACCTTCTTGGATTCTTGGAGGACAGCCTTGCAGCCACTCAGTTTCAACAGAGTCAAGGCTCGCTTATGCACTTACAGGGTGCACACTTTGAACCCACTAGTGTGGACATGATGCGACGGGCAGCGCGTGCCCTGCATGCCTTCGCCAAAGTGGAAGAGAACCACTCGGAGTTCACATTGTATGAGTCACGGCTACTGGACATATCTGTATCCCCACTTATGAACCCTTTGGTGTCCCATGTAATCTGTGACGTACTGTTTCTGATTGGCCAGTCATGACAGCTGTGGAGATGATCATGTTTTTCCCCAGATGTTTTTTTAATGTGTGTGTGCGCGTGTCTGTGTGAGTGGAGAAAATTTAACAGCAAAACTGACTTTTTTTTAATTTATGCAAAATCACCTCTATCCTGTCTGACCTTTGCTCTCAAGGAAGAACATAACGGATTTAATGTGTATGCTGACTGAGACCCATGAGTGTGCTGTCCTATGGATTTTTTATAAGGAAAAATAAAATTACAAAAAAAACAGTTGCTGTCACGTTTACAGTGAGTTTAGAGAAACATTATGCTCATGTTCTCTTTCAGGGTGAGGATGGGCATGGAGACCACAATAATCTGGTTCTTGGAGGCTAAACAGACTCACAGACTTTAGTGTGTGTGGTATAAATTGCTGTAACGTAGATTATATATACTAGCCCTAAAGGAACCAGGTCATTGGCTGTGAACAGACATGTAAGTGGGAGGCCTGTGCAGTAGATTGTAGGACTTTTTGTGTACTGTACACCTTAAAACTGTAAACATTGTAACAATACTGTTTCACACTGAGATAATGCTGGCTTGGCAGCAAAAACTGTAGTTTTTAAAAATGATTTTAGTTTGTTGAGGAAAAAATGGCTTTCCCCCCAAAGTAACATGAACCTACAACAGCCCGACCTCTTCTTTTTCCCTTGATTGTATGACTTGACCCTTAAAGAAATCACCTCTTAGGACTGGTCTTGAGCTCTAGATGCAGTCCAGGCTGCAGTGTATATAATGACGTTGTAAATTACACTTTGCTCATTTTCTTTATTTTATGCAGCTCTTTACCGTTTTTAATCTTTGAATTAAAGGTTTCACTCAACAGATCTCTCATTGAACATTGCCATGTGTTTTTTTTTGCCACCTTACCTTTTCCTTGCAATTTCATACACACAACATTTTCAGTTTCTTTTGTAAAACTGTAGAGTAATATATCAAATGAGACAAGCCCATTACTACAACAGATTTCATAATCTACCAGAACAAATATCTAATAAACAAGTTTTCGCTATGGATTCATAGTTGTATTTCAGATAATGTAGCTAAAGTCTTGTGTTGTAAATTCCCTTTTCTCTTTAATGGCTTAATACATTTATTCCGTATGAAATCTTTATACTATATGTTCGACATTAAGAATATATGTACATTAAATCTTGGTAAAATGTTTATGGATTTGTTTAATTTTTTTTATTTTGCATTTGGAATTGAAATTAAGTTTTATTGACTGCATGTTAACTTACAGTTAACTTGCAAATGACAATTTGATCATAATTGTGAACTCTCGTTGTTCCAACATATTAAAAGATTATGGATGAGGACTGGGGCCATTGACTACCCAAATGATGATTAAACTATGCAGTTATCATAATAGTCTAAGGATATGATTTTTTTGACTTAAGTTCATAAAATCTATCAGCCAGGTACTTTTGGTGCATAGCACTTTACTTGGTTTGAGTACAGTGGTTAACAGCTTACTGGAGTGAAAGATTGTCAGGTGAACTTTAAATGATTCTTTAACCACTTCAATACTTTTTATACTTTTTTTATTGTAATTTTTGGAGCTTGCCTCGGTTGTTGTTCAATTGGTAATGTATTTAAATTAACTGTTTTGTGAGAAACTTAAGGAATTATATTGAGGGTAAGTAAATGATGATTCCTTGATGAGCGTTTTCCTTTTATGCAAATATGATCCTCATCTTTCTGCCTTTAAACTGTAGTAGTTGCATCTATTTGCACAAAATGCCTACAGCCTGTATAAACTTTATGTAGTCATTACAGAAAAATGAAAGTTGAACATTGTCAGTAAAATGGTACAAATTATGCAAGTTAGCATAATATTGTGTATGCATTGAAGCAGAAATCATCCAAAGTCTTCACAGAGATCGTTGTCTACTCTACACAGTGTTGGGTCATCTTAAAATGCTGGAACCATACTGGAGCTAGCCTAATCTGTAGCTGGAATAGGTATCCTGAGATATAGCAAGCAAATAAAGAATAATTAGCATAGCTGCACAAGGTAATCATTAGCATTTTATCCAATGTAATTGGAATATTAGGTTTACTGGAATGCATTTGGTTTTGGATCAGAGGATTTGCAGTACAGAGAATATTATTAAAGTCAATATATATACAATATGATATGAATTTGGAGAGTGACTGAGCCCCAAACAGTTTCAGGAAGGTTATTCCTGAAATTAGGAGTCAAATGCGAAATTAGGATTCAAAATTTACTATTTTAGAAAATAAAAGTAATTCAGGTTCGGAATGAAGGTATGTAAATACTGACAAAATGTTATGCTACCATAAAGGTCACTTCCTTAGCATTAGTTAATGCATTAGCAAAGAGCAAACAATGAATATTATCGTTCATTGTGCATTAATTTTGGTAGATACTTTTGATTAGAAATGATCTGGCAAATGTTGAAATTAACATTAAGATTATTAAATTCTGTTGAAGTATTAATTGGTAGTTCATGTTAACTAAGGTGGTAAACTAATGTTAATAAATGGAATCTTATTGTAAATTGTTACCATTTAAATTTAATTGTGGCAAACAAACTGCTGGCACATTAGGACACTGTCAAAGGCACAAATACAAAACAATTGTGACTATGGTTTTTATTTTAGAAAAATTGGAATCATTTTTGTACCCCATATCAAAACAATACACAAAGTACTCGCCACATTTTGCAATTTTATAAGATTTACAGATTACAGTTGAGGACAAAATTATTAGCCCCCCTACAAAATCTGTCTTACAGATCTACAGTCTTTGTTTTCAAAAGTGCTTTTAACCAGAGCAAAAAAAAATAAATTAACACCTTTTTTAGACATCCTAGTTTTATTTTGGATGCTTACATTATTTTATATTCCACACAGAAATGAAAAATTACACAAAACAAAAACTACCAGGGTCAAAATTATTAGCCCCCCACATTCTAATAGTCATTTGTGTATCCTTTATGCTGGATAACTGCCTGCAGTCATTTGTTGTAATCGTCAACAAGTCTCTGACACTTCATTTGAGGAATCCTGGCCCATTCTTCTTTGGCCAATCTCTCAAGTTCCTCCAGATTTGATGGTTTTCTGGCATGGACATTTTTCTTTAGGTCACCCCACATATTTTCAATTGGATTTAAGTCAGGGCTTTGTGCAGGCCATTCGATGACATTCACCTCGTTCATCTGGAGATGGTTCTTCACCAAGAGAGACGTATGTTTAGGATCGTTGTCATGTTGGAAGATGAAGCGACGACTCAGACCTAGTTTCACTGCTGACTGCTTAAGGTTTTCTTTC
>JAZGTK010000823.1:0-51294 GCA_036877625.1 Ambastaia sidthimunki
CGTTTGAAACCTGAGTGCTGTTTTTTTACAGTGGAACACCAAAGTAAATATTTAGAAAATTTCAAATAATGACAGAATTTTTATGTTTAGGTGAACTGTTCTTTGAATCTATGCTTTGAATCTCTTTGCTCACAGTTTTTATCTCTGTGTTTCAGACAATGGCACATGGACACAGCTGTGGCTGGTCTCAGATTACCATGAACACGGCTCTTTATTTGACTATCTCAACCACTACTCTGTCACAATCGAGGGTATGATCAAGTTGTCCCTCTCAGCAGCCAGCGGACTGGCACATCTGCATATGGAGATCCTGGGGACACAGGGTAACTACAAACTACTAATTCTTTTGACTCAGCAGCCTATGAATTGCGAGATTCCTGTAGTCACGAAACTGTACACAAATCAAAACTCTAATCTAAACCTTGACTGTCCCCTCCCGCAGGAAAACCAGGCATTGCACATCGTGACCTCAAATCTAAAAACATCTTGGTGAAAAAAAATGGTACTTGTGCCATAGCAGATCTGGGGCTCGCTGTACGTCACGAGTCCATCACTGACACTATAGATATTGCTCCCAATCAGAGGGTTGGAACTAAAAGGTACCTCCACTTCTAAACAAGACACTCTGAAAATTATATTTAACTGTTTATATGAATATTATAATGTATAGTTGTGTCATTCTGAGGATACTGGGCAATATTTGGTATATCAGACCCACAGTACAATATTACACAATTGAATTTACCCAACGTGAATTGGTTTTGCCTTTCAGATATATGGCTCCAGAGGTACTAGATGAAACAATCAACATGAAACATTTTGATTCGTTTAAGTGTGCTGATATCTATGCGTTGGGACTGGTATACTGGGAGATAGCACGCAGGTGTAATGCTGGAGGTAAGAAATAAAACTGTATCTACAACCCACAGTATTTCAGACTGACTAAAGCTGTTCAGCACTAAATCCAGACGTGTAACCTCGGGTTTTGTCTTAAATGTTACGACAGGAATTCATGAAGATTACCAGCTTCCCTACTACGATCTGGTGCCCTCCGACCCCTCAATAGAGGAGATGAGGAAGGTGGTATGTGACCAGAGACTAAGGCCCAATGTGCCCAACTGGTGGCAAAGCTACGAGGTAAAAGCACATTAGATGTCTAATGACCAACCACAATTTTTTCTTGTAGCCTGTCTGTTCATGTGTGGCAGGTGGGAATCTGAAGATATTTTGATATTTGGGTCATGAGACAGTCAGATTAAAATTTTTTGTTTTTTAATTTCTAGTTACTCAAAACTGTATTGAGGTCTTCAACAAGGCTTCCTGGTTTTACTTTCATCTGCTTTGAATTAGTTTTTTGCAATTATATTCCTTTAGCTTGTTCTTAATTAGGAGCTTAGTAGATGTAATTGTGCATTCAGGTAACATGTTTTTCACAGACTTGCACAATTTTTATCTCAAAATATAGTTTTTTCATTTAGAGGCAGTTAAATCTGAAATCGATTATGATGATAAACCACAATAAGAAGAAACTGAAATAATGGCACAGTTTTTGTATGCAGTACACATCAGACAGTCTGTGGGCGTGCTGTCTGAGAGTGAGACTATTGGATGTATGATACAGCTTTTTAATTCAATTCCGTTGATATTTTTGCAAGCATACTTCAGTTTTTTTTAACACAGTGTAGTAATGAAGGCTGGAAGGATTCTTTTTGACTGAGGTTTGCTCCCCTTCACAGGCACTGAGAGTGATGGGGAAGATCATGAGAGAGTGTTGGTATGCCAACGGGGCCGCGCGGCTCACGGCTCTGCGGATCAAGAAGACTCTCTCTCAACTCAGCGTTCAGGAAGACGTTAAGATCTGAACCGCTGCAGATTCCCATAGAGACGCACAAGCGCATAAAAGACTTAAGCCAAAAGAAGCCTGCCAGTTTTAGCCCTGTTTTTAACCTTTTAAAGTTGTGACGAGGCCTACCTCACCGTCTCAAACAAAACTACTGAGTGTCAGTCCATCCCAAACCTTGTCCATTTTTCCAGAGGTAACGTAGCCTGTCACCATTCCCAGACGCGGATGAACCTTCGACCGCTGATGTCAGCATTATTTCCCTCCATGGACCTGTTGTTACTATTTTTTTTTGGCAGGAATGACAATTCAGCTGTGACAGGCGTTATGATTTTTGTTTGTTTTACCACTTCGACGTTTCATCCAAAATGGATTTTGTTTTGTGACGTTTAATTTTTGTCCCTCATTCACTAGTATACAGTATGTCATACTCCATCGTAAATATACAAGAAATATATATAGTGCTCTACTGCTGTTGTGAGAATGTGAAAAATGTGGATAACACTGTTTTCTCTTATGACTAATAGTTCATGTAAAAAGCTAAGTGTAGCAAAGCAAAGACGCCATGACTGTGTGACTGTCAAAATGAAAAGGCATTGCAGAACTTTGTTTCCTGTCGGAGAAATGCATTTTTCCCTAAACTACTTGCTCCTGGCAGAATGTCAGTAAAAATCAGCCTGCTAATTTATCTTTGGGCTACATTTGCTGAACTCTCTCCATTACTGTACAAATCTCAGCATGGTTTCTGGTTTGACTGCAGTCGATTTTTTTTCACAGGGAATATGTGCGTGCGCACTTTTTAATTATTTAGGGGTTTTAAAATCAACGTAATTGCTGAGTGCCCTGTGCGACTAGCTTGTTCGTGTTTAGTCATAACTGGATGTTTCTGACTGAGGTCCATTATCTAACACCAGAGCTCTCAGTACTGAGAACATAAAAGAGTTGTTTTGGTATAAGGAAAATCACTACTGTTTATATGCTTTTTGAACTCTTTCAACTTTATTTTAACGGGAATGTTAAGTAGGTTGTATTCCCAAAATACTCCATATGAGATGGGAAGTTGGCATGTTAAACTGCACTGTTGTTTAATGTTTGCTTCCAGTGTCTATAGTAGTAGGGATGTAGTAGATAGAACCACTTCGGAAAACACATGTACAGTATTGAAGTAAAATATTGCATCTCTCTATTTGCCTGTATTTTAACCCTTAAATTGCTCCGCTTTGCCATGCATTGAACAGTTGTCATTCAGTTTCATTCAAATGTACTACTGAACATTTCCTTCATGCCGAAACTAGTCAGTTAAAAGTCAGACTAAAAGTTGGTCTTGCTTACCGTTGTAGCCAGAAAGCTGCAGCTGTTCTGACTGTTAACTAGAATTTAAGGAATATTAACTGCAGTGTGTTAAGAGAAAGTAAAATGGCATAAGTTTTGGTATTATGGGTCTAAAAATCCTCAGTTTTATTCAAGGTTGTACAGACTGAAATGTGGAGGAGCTGACTGAGAGCAAGAGTCCTATATTATGTGTAATATATTTTAAATATCTGTGGCAGGATTTATCGCTGTCTATTTCTGATTAAGATTAATCATTATGTTAAGATCATTTTGTGAATCTGCTGTCTGTGGTTGGAATGTCAGACGACAGGAGCAAGATTCCGTGAATTGTCATTTACACTTGAATCGATATTGCCTAATACTAATGACTGAACCTTGTTTGTACCATGGTGCTCTACATCATACACTGGGAATTCTGTCCTTAGACATGTAAATACAGGGAAATATGTAGGCTAGTCATTTAATCATTATTTATATTGTGCTTGCTTTTTCCACAACTTGCAATTGTGTGTAAAAACATGTACTCTTAACTTTCGTTGAAACAGATGGAAAAGATATTTCAGCAATTTTTGGCACAAGCCTAGTTACTGCCAGTTTGTGGGGGGAAATATGGCTGTTTTCCCCATTTTGTCCATGTTAGTACTGAAGAGTTCAGACTTGGTAGATGATGAGACTGCATAAGTTTTTGATCCTACGGTTCCTGGTGTAATTTTCAACATGTTGAAAACAAATCCTGTTGGGAATTGGTCAATATGATGTACATAAATGATATACAGTAATAAATCCTTTTTTCTATTTCCGTTTCATTGAGTCTTCTTTGAGCCTTAGGAATTAAAAGATGATCAAAATTCAACATTCAGTTACTGAAATAAATTGAAGATAAAATGAAACAAATAATGCCAGGGTGTGCAAATGTATATTTAAAATGCATTTTATTTTCCTTTACAAGAAATAAAGCAGAGACAAAGAAATAAATGAAGGGCTGGGAGGGAAGGGGACAGCCGTATATAAAGAGATGCAACCTCTGACGTCAAAAAATATGTACAATTCAAAATTATATCCATACAAAACATGCCACATACAATAAAAACAATCATTTATTCATCTTACCTAAAAGTAGCTCTGCTGTACAGTTGCAGCATTTTTTTAAAAAGTAGGACAGGTTCATAAGCAAAATCATGATCTATTGTTTAATTACAACACATGTAAAGACCTTAAATTAAGATATTTCAAAAGAACAAAGGGGGGCATGTTACTCTGGCTAAAATCCAGTAAGCGTCCTTGCGTTTAATAACAGACTACCCTTAAAAAGAAGCAAGTCGCCTGCATTCAACGCAAGTTCAGAAACCTTTGAAGATGTATAAATAAAATGAGTGCAATTCACATGTAGTTATGGAGATCTTTGATTAATGAAGCCATACCTTTCTCTCACAATTAGGCCTTTTCACAAGTTGTATAAAACATTCACTTCTACAGGGAGGGAGGGGGAAAACAACAGGACACAAATCAAAAACAGTTTCATCTCAGGACCTTCAAGATTTTCCATTTACTGTATATACTAACTAAACCGTCACTGATTCAAGAACAGGGTTCATTAATTCACAAGCAGTAGCATAAATAAAATATACGTGAACAATATTACATAAATACACAAATGCTATGCACCATTTTACTGCTTTGTTTTTCTTTAAAAAGTATCTATTTCCATAAAGAAGAAATATTTATCAGGATAACCTTCCATCATGAATCCCGTCTTAAATGCTTGTTTCGTTCACCACAATTTCGTCCAATTTCATCGGTGAAGACAAGAAACGACACACCTCGAGTTAAACTGTATATATGGTCTTGTAGGAAAAATGCAGATAAAAAAAGAAAATGCTAAATGCAAAAACACTCTGGTTCATATACATAAAGATATTACTTAGTCTGCAATTTTACATATATTTATAGATATATACACATTTAGTTTTCTGATAAAATGATATCCAGTGGTTGCTTTTTTCATGATTTTATTTCTCTACAATTTTGAATTTGATTAAAAAGGGGCCGGATAAAGAGTTTAGTCCCCTATTATGTACAGTTTATACATTTTGCATTTATTTTTAACGTGAGGTCATAAGTTGGGAAAAGGAACATGGGCTATGGTGAAGTCTCTGTTCAACTCCCGTCTCTCAGCTGTTTTTAACCGTTTTAAATTACTTTATATAAAAGAAAATAGAAATGCCCTTTTTTAAGTCTTTCTCTGGCACTGTTTTAGGCCTGCAGGCTGTGCTACCACTAGCAAACCACAACACAAAGATTAAATACACTGGCCATTAGCAGGCAGAGAAAGACTTACTACAGTAAGTTTACAACAGTCCACTATCACAGAAGGGAAGAGGCTTACACCCAAGGTTCCTGGTTGGAGTGATGGGATCCAAATGGAAATGTAATGAACACACGATGCAGGAAATCAAGATGGGAAAACATGTTAAACGCAGCGGCAGTCTTGCATCCCTAGATACTTTTTATTTTCCATGTTACTTGAGAGTCTGAAGCGTCAAGCATATCTCCACCAAACACGGTCATTTATAAACTTTAAAATTGCACCCACGTGGATTTACGTCGTCTCAAAGTGTACACTGTGGTCATCAATCACTCACAGTTTGCTCCATTACGAATGCACAAGGATTTGGATGAGCGTTTACACACTGAAAAGCGTGATCAATGATGCGCTGAGACAGAAAGAGCTACATGATATCTACAGTCCAATAAGGTGGCCTCCGAGATTTAAGACACCCGTTTGAGTTTAGATTGCTGTAAGTAATGCATCATATTGGAACGGTCCTATACTGTATCTTATTTGTAAAATCAAATAATAGTTGCATTGGCTCATTATTGTAATCATTAGAAATCATTAGAAAGTAAAATATAGATATGAGCAAAACTGCTGCTTAAGTTTCCCTGCTTATCCGAGAAGGCAATTGCCATAGACACATTCCTGCCTTCCCCTTTCCACAGTAGCACTTAACAGTTTAATACAAAGCAGTGACTTCCCACAAACTCAATGAGGTAGACTGGGTGAAATAAACCCACCTTTTAACTCAATATAATAAAACATCTGGTGCCTTGTCAGCCACAGGTCAATAGTATTTCATATCTCATCCATCATAGATACAAACTTCTAAGCAGAGCCACTTCAGGATTGTCTTGCCAATGTCAATCTTCAATGATGATTTGATGGGAAAGAGTCTTTCAGGGGTGAGGGGGTGGTAGCAGAAAGGACAGGTCCAGGCTAAAGTGTATTAGTTCATTTTTGAGTACTTACATGGCTTTAATCAAACATCACTGAGTTCTAGTCTAAGTGTGTTGATATGCTATAGTTTCAGTTCTTTTGGTAGATGTAGGAGGGGTTGATTGCAGCCAGAGTCATCTTATTGGAGGAAACAGTGGAGGAGAAAGTAGAGGTGCTTTTGGCAGAGGTGGAGTTTATCAACAAGAAAGATTCAAGCAGGTCTGATACCTTTAAGCTCATCTGTAAAGGTTGTGGCATCTAAAGTTTACTCTTCAACGCTTTGGCTCTTGTTGGGAATAAAGTCGTCTTTCAGGTGACAACGTGAACTTCTCTTCCTCATTTCAGAACAGCTTATTATCTGGATAGTAAGAATATAACAGGCTTTGGCGCAGCAGTGTTCTGGCACCAGGGAAGCAGGCAGGGCTGACTCTGTCCCCGTTAGTTCATCCACTTTCTGCAATTCCAGGCTCCACAATGGCAGGGGATCTTGTGCTGATCATCTTCGAAGTCAAACTGATAGTCATACGTCAGCTAAACACAACAACGAAAAGGTAAACAGGTGAGCAACATTGAGACCACTGTCAATTTAAAGTTTTTTCGATTAATGCTACAGTAACTAACCTCTTCACCCTTTGGGATCCTGCGGCTAGAAATGATAATGATCTTGTCCTCTTTGTCAAACGTCACTACTTCCGCAACACAGTTGGGCGCACAAGAGTGATTGACATATCTGGGGATAAACAACAGTAAAAAATAAAAACAATTTAAACATCTGGGCTTTCAAGAATAAAGAAGCATAAAAAGTTTAGATCTTACCGGGCAGGACCACCGGTTAAGGTGGCATCAATCACATGTTCGTTATTAATACGAAACATGTAGATCCCACGATTCTAACGGTAGAAAAACAACAGAGTAAAGGAAAAATGAAGAGCAAATCTGGCATATGAAGGAAGCATGACGCTGCTTGACATTTACAAACCTGTTCCTCATAGATCTTTTCTCTGCGATTGGCCACTTCGTTGCGAATAATGGTCCCAATGTACTCGATGACCATGGTATGTTTTTCAAGGTCTTTAGCGGCATACAGACCCAGTCCTTGAATGCGAGAGCGGGCAAGGTACACGTTGTTCTTCCACTCTGTCTTCAGTCGGCGGTACTGAGAGGACTTGGAATGAACAAACTGTTTGCTATAGGGGGTGTTGATTTCCCCTGTAAATGTGCTCTGGTAGGCTTTGGACATACTTGTGCTGTTAAGAGTATGAGGCCTGAGGAAGAGCAGAATAAAATTACATTAGATCGATTTAATGTAGAAATCTTTAGTATTTTATTTCCTTAGCATGTCATACATTCACATATACATTTATGCATCTGGCAAATGCTTTTATCCAAGGTGACCTTGGTGTGCATTTCCAATACACTTTTAAAAAACAGGTGCTTCACGATGCCGCAGGAGAACTATTTTTAGCTGTATAGTTCCATAAAGAACCTTTAACAAAAACCATAAAATAACAGACCATAAAAAAGGTAAGAAAGAAATGGTTCTTTTGAGAACCTTTTATTGACTAGTTCTTTGGGGAACCAAAAATGGTTCTTCTATGGCATCGCTGTAAAGAACTTTTTAGGAATCTTATTTTAATAGTCTATGCATTTCCTGGGAATTGAATCCCTGACCTTGGCATTGTTAGTGTCATCCCCCACTAACTTGAATTACAAGACCACTGAACTCTGTTCATTACCTTTTGCAGTGTGTGAGTATTTTAGGTTCTGATCTTGCACAGCCTGTAGGGTTGATCATAAGAGGAAGCTCCATAAGAGGATGGCGTCCATATCTGAAGGTGTAATTCTGACAGTTTTCCACACCAGGAAGCTGCAAGAAACAAGTTTGCATTAAATAAACTGTTTCACAATATAGTTATTTTAAAAAGGAGAAGCTATTTTCTCACCGATTCCGTGATTCGCATCACTGCATGGACAGTCAGTCCATACATCTCCTCACCCTTGACATGCTCAGTGAAGAGCTTCAACATGGCTGCTTCATCACGCAGCTTGGCAACCTGCTGCACAATCTTGGACCAGATGCCTAAGGAACAGTAGCATTAGGTTATCATGATGCATTGACACATTTACAAGTATCTCTGAAAATAAAGGAGATTTACGTACCATCTGGAGAATCATCTCGGAAGTGCAGGTCTTCGTACCCGTGCTCCAGCACACGCACTTCAAACAGAGGTTTTCCATCCTGCTCACTGATGCGACAGCGGTAGCGGCATCTTCGGTTTGGCACGCGAGTGCTCCAGTAAATTCGTGTGGCCTCGAAGCCCACAGGATAGATAGCAGTTGGAGAATGAAAGGCAGGCATCTGAGATGGCAAGAGCTGACCCACAGCATGAAAGATGAGCCCGCCCACGCGAAACATGTGAATGCGGTCACCTCGTTGCAGTATGCTTGCGATCTGCTTCACCTCATCTCGCTCGATGTAGACACGCCGAAATACTGAAAAATTGCTAAGCTCTTCCTCACTTGGGCCTTTCAGCTTGTGCTGGGTGCAGAGCATAGTTTTATCTTTGAAGAACATACAACGCGCCCGGACAGCACAGGCAAAATGATAGACATTTGGGCAGCGCAAACGATTGCAGCTGTTAGTAGCACCTGTCTTTTGACAGTATGCGCAGCGGGTGCGTAGACCACGCCGAAGGGCGACCTCTACGTTAATAAGTGCACCGCCTTGAGTCTCGTACACCTCAGTTGACCACAGAGCACAGTTGAGATGCACCCACAGATCAACATCAATGTTAAGAAGGCGTGCAGGACCATCTGTGACGCCATCTCCCTCGTCATGGCAGAAACAGCATTTGCGCTTGTCTCGGGGGAGCTTGTCTGGTTTAAGTGTAATGCGAAGGCGCTCCATGAGCTCTGAAACCTCCCGGCTATTTTCTTTCTTGGATCCACCTTTGCGAATGGTAATAACTATCTGGAGACGCTTCCACCTCACACCCTTCCATTTTTTGACCTTGGGGCGTTCTTCCTCCTCATCAGAAAGGGGCCTACTACGGTGTTTAATGGGTTTAAGGGACATCTCTATTGTGGGGGAGTCCAAAGGAGAGGGAGAGCTGGCTGGAGCAGAAGGTTGTTCTTCAGATGGAGCAGCTGGAGGTAGGACAACAGGCTCTTGAGATTCAGACGGCATTGTAATAGGGGAACTTTGAGACTCTGATTTAACTTCAGTGCTCTCAGGTTCAGTCTTGGCAGGGGCACTTGGGCTTGATGTAGGGGATGAATTAGTCTGAACATTAGCCTCTGGCTCAGGCTTGGACTGAAGGCTTTGCTCAGGCTTGGACTGAAGGCTTTGCTCAGGCTTGGACTGAAGGCTTTGCTCAGGCTTGGACTGAAGGCTTTGCTCAGGCTGAGTGACTTTTTCTGGCTTAACTGTATCAGACGATGGAGGTGGGGATGGTGAGGGAGGTGGAGATACTTCTACGGGAATAACAGGGAGATGCCGCACATCAAGATCTGAAACATTTGTCATGTAACAGTGCTGAGCAGGTCTGTCTTCTTGCTCTTGACATTCCTGAAAAAAAAAGTAAATTACTGTAATGTAATTCCCCAGTGAAGCATCTCATTAAAAAGCTGTGATAAAATGTAATTAAAAATGAAATTACAAGAAAACTCACCTGTTTGATGAGAGTCAAGATGTCCACTTGTTTTCTTAGGGTACACCCTGGGAGGGACACATCAAACTGTCTGAGCCAATCTGCATCATGACTTGCAGAATGGTCTGTTTTCATATCGGATTCTGAAATCAAAATAGTATTTAGAATACTAAACCAGAAAACTTGTTCAGTTTAATAATTTATTAAGCATGTTTAAAAACGACAGATGTTAAAACCAAAGTGATGTACAAGAGGATTCAACAGAAATAAATTGTGTCCCTGAATAATGACCTAAAAGAAGCATATATAAAACAAAAAAATGGACCCCAGGGGAACACCATAAAGGATTTGAGCACAAAATGAGAAACAGTCCCCAGATTGACAGAGACAGTTCTGCCTCTAAAGTAAGAGGCAAACCGCTTCAGCACAACTAACCAGGAACACCAGAGTACAGATCTAAACATTGAACCAAACTCAATGTAATTTAGAAAGACAGCAAGAGTGCATTACCTTGGTTGGAAGAGTCAGGTAATTTTCCAGGCCCAACACCTGCTCTACCAGGATTCTGGGGAAAACCCATCTCATATGAACTTGGCATACGTATATGCAGCAGTTGGGCAACAGCCAACATCACTGTGTTAAGATTCTGTTGAAAAGATGGAGGAAAAAATGTTTTGTTACACATATTTACCCAGTGCTTTTGTGGGGGCTACAACATTTAGAGATTTCAATACCTTTGCTGCAGCTGACGAAAGCATGAATGTAACAGAAACTTCATTGCTTTTGGATTTGTCCCACTGGCTGGATGATGGTACAGCCTTTTCATCCACTGATTCAAATGGTTTTGTCTCAGGGAAACCTGTACATGGTAGAGTTATGTAGGTTAGGTGAATGACTTATGAATTCAAGTTGAACTCAAAGTGTGCCACATACTGGGGATGGCAGAACGGGGAATCATAGGAATAACAGGAGAGATGGCCCTCTCATCCTCTTCCTCCTTGGGATCCAATAAATGGGGGAAGCGACCTGTCTCATCACCCAGTTGGCTTTCAGGCGAGGATGCAGGCACAATGCTATCTGGAGAATCAGTGTCATCATCGCTCTCCATCCTAAATTGAGAAAATCCATTAGGGAACTAATATATTCTTACTCCTACTGATAAAGATTAGTTGCTGTGGATCTAATGGCTTTCTACGTACCGTATATCTTCATTCTGGTTATGTGGTGGAGTGGGGAGAGCAGCAAGTATGTCTACACTCTTGACCTCCTCTGAAACAGAACCTACAAATACAAATTCAGCTGTTAATGCTAAAGTATTATGCAAAATAATATGTACACGTGTCAAAAATGTATACTATGCCTTACCCATGGTATCCTCTGATGCCTCTGTCTCTTTTTGACCTTCTGCTAGTTCTTCTACAGGGGTCACCCCATTTAAAAGCTTGTGCTGCACAGAGGGGGGTGGAGTAGGGGGAAGTGATGAAGGTGGGGTTGGAGGATTGCTGAGGTTGTTCTACAAGAAAAGTCAGCAAAGAAGTGTAAAACACAACAGAGAAATTTAAGTAAAAACAAAGTGGTAGTCATTGCAAATAGGCTGAAGCACAGCAACAGAAAAACCTAAGCGCACCTTTGTAAGTAGCTGAGAATAATAGTCTGGAATATTGTCCAGCATGGCATTTCCAAAAGAGCCTTTCAATTGAGTCTTTGAATTGGCTGGGCTGCTGCCAAAAGGTGCAAACAAATCTAAACTGGCAGTAATGGAGGGCTCCATCAAAGGAAGAAGAGAAAGTCCCTGTGGTTCAACAAACAATAACAGAAAAAATTACACCATTCCCAGCAGTAATGAGAGCAAAAGATTATCAGAATATCATTCAACAACTCAAGGAGCAAATGTGACATACCTGCTTCAGTTGCTTCATTATTGCTTCCGTTTTTCCAGCCTCTTCTTTTTTTATTTTCTTACGAGAGTTTGGACCACGCTCTCCAGCTTTTGTAGTACGCTTGGCCTTGACTATTGGAGCTCTCTTTGTTATTGACTGCAGATCCTAAAATTAATAATTGACACAAATTAGACAATTTGATTGTGTTTTCTTGTGCAGAATAAAAACAAAATTCCTGGGACATACCTCCATGTTGCGTGGGGTTTCTTGAAGCTTTTGCTCCAGCATTGCCAGCTTGCTATTGATGTGACCATTTATCTCATTATGAATACCGTCTGAGGGCCTCTGAGATGCCAGTTGCAAGTTTTTGGTTCGAAGAAGTTTCTGCAGGAGTTGCTGGCCTGTCTCTGTTCTTTGGATTTGGGATCCAAGATCTCCTGCTTGATTTCTAGAGCTCGGAACAGAGTTTGCAGTAGAAGTGGCGCTGCTCACGCTCACTGTTTCTCCAGCAATTTCTCTCTTAATAGCATCAGAATGGGCTTCAACACTACCTTCTGTGTCACACTGGACTTCACGTGGCTCTTGTTTGATGTTCTGCAGTGCCATCTTGCAGACTTCATTGGGCTGTGGTAGTAATGGTTGAGACCCATGATGCTCAGATGCTTGGGTAGCACTTGATGCTTGTGGTGGGTTCTGTGTCAACTGAGGAGATGGACCATTGAGTGGAAAAGAAATGCCTAGTGCTTCAGTATTGGGGCAGTAAGCCTTGGCAATTGGAGATCTCAGAGGGGAAGCTTTGCTAAAGGGGCTATTCTTGCCTGCAACACTCTCTGGTCTAGTAGGTGATGACAAGTAACTGGAGTGGGACAGGGAGCCTGGCTCAGGTTTGTTTGAAGATGCTGGGCTGGAACCAGCTTCTGGACCAGATGTCCCTGCAGGAGAACCTGCGTGAGATGGAGAGGCATGGAAGGGGCTCAATGCTGTTGGCACATGGGACTGTTGCTGCTGAAGATGCTGGGCGCTCGGTGGAGTCTGAGACATTCTCATGAACCTCTGCTGGTTGGCCAGCGGACTTCCAGGAGAACCCTGACCCCCTAACTGTCGAGGAGACATTGGTCTAGCCATATGTCCAGGTGCAGTGGCTCGAACCTGCCCCATTATTGGCCTGGGCACTTGAGCCCTCATCATCTGGTGCTGATGCTGAGTACCACTCATGTACTGTACTGAGGGTCCTTGAGGGGTCTGTTGCAAAGTTCCCACAACACCTTGATGATACTGAGCCATACCAGCCGGGTGTCCCATTGCTCCTTGTTGCTGCTGAGGGCCAGTTGGACAGTGTTTGTTTGCCAAGCCAAAGTGGTGTTGCTGTTGTGCTTCAAGACCTGTAATTCGTGGACCAACTGGTGGCCCCTGGGGGCGCATTGGACCCTGGACCTGACTTTGCATTCTTAGCATCTGGCCTTGCTGTAGCTGTCGCTGAGCAAACATTGCCTGAATATGCTGCACCTGTTCTCCAGGAGTCAGGTGACGCAGTTGAGGGTTCTGTGCAATGATAGCCTGAATGTTAATAGGGGGACGAATTAGCCCGGTAGGAGCACCAGGTCTCTGAGTCATCATCAGCTGTTGACCTCTAGGCATACCCATCTGTTGGGTCAGCAGGGCTTGCTGCTGTTGATTTGCAATGCCACTCACTATAGTTTGAGATTGACCACTATTCTGGCCAAGCACATCTTGTGGTTGTTGTGGAACGACTTGACCACCTTGCTGCTGGGCCATAAAACACATTTGTGAATCTTCCTGCTTTATTTGCATGGAGTTTGGTGTCTGAAGTTGCATCTGTTGTTGCTGTGGTTGTAACTGAATGTGCGAACCAGGCTGTTGGTTGCTCCCAAAACCATGTTGTTCTTTATGTTTTGCTGCATGTTGCTGTTGACCCAGAAACACATGTTGCTGCTGTGGCTGTCCAGCAATACACTGCTGGTCTCCAGATGACCCTTGTTGCTGCATCTGAAGTGGTGTAGGTGGTCCGCCCTGCTGGGGGGGTGTTTTTGGACTAAGTATTCCTCCATCTTTATGGACAGGATTCTGAAGATCTTGGGTCAGACTCTGTTGCACATTCTCAGCATTTCCTTGGGTGTTTCCTGATGGTGACGTTTCTAAAGCTCTTTGCTGTTCAGATGGACCACTCTGTGCTGGTTGCTTCTGTTGTGAAATTTGCTGCTGTTGATGTGGAGCAAGGTTTTTTGCAGCATTCTGTTGTTGCTGGGACATAAGCATACGTTGAGCCATTATACTCTGCTGTTGAGGTGTAAGCTGGGTTGGTGGACCCCTAACAACATGCCGTCCACCTGCCCCATGCTGATCTACCAAACCCTGAGGTCTCTGGAGCTGCTGAACAAACTGCTGATTACCCACCATGCCCTGTTGCTGGCCTGCCATTATATTTGCAGTCTGAGCCATTGGTTGGCTCATGACATTATGCTGTGTCTGTCCAATAGCCTGGTTCCCCATCATACCTGGAGGACCCTGTTGAAAACCCTGTTGACATTGCTGGTTATTCATTAATCCTTGTTGTAAGTTTGGTTGTTGTTGCCCCATAAGTGTACTGCCCATTAAAACCTGGGCTGGCTGGTTACCCATCACACCAGGCTGCTGATTCATTATACCAGGTTGCTGAGTTTGATGTGACATAGACTGCTGCCCAATCATTAACTGCTGCTGTTGTTGTTGCTGCTGTAATTTTTGGACCATTTGCATCCTATGCTGCAACTGTCGCTCCTGTAGAACTCTTGGGTCCGCACCTTGTGTTCCAGGGCCTTGTGGGAAAAAAACAGGAGGTGGAACCTGCTGCACAGTGCCAAGTGGAGGTGCCTGGGCGCCATTAAAGGGTTGCATTTGTGGCATTCTAACTGGCATCCCTGCTTGAGGCATCCCTCCCTGAGGCATCCCTCCCTGAGGCATCCCTCCCTGAGGCATCCCTCCCTGAGGCATCCCTCCACCCTGCAGCATTCCTCCAGGTGTTTGACCAATAATAGGTCCTCCTTGTTGACCAATAATCATTTGTCCAGGCATTTTGGAAATCATGTGGGGGGCCTGTGTTGAGGGCCCAGGAGTTAACATGGAAGACCCTTGCTGATGCTGCTGCTGTTTACTACGATACTCTGCAATAAGATTGGTGTGCTCCTTCTGTTGCTTACGAACCTGGAAAAACAAATTTCCTTGTCATAATCAGTACTGGAAGACAAAACTATTTTATTTGTTCATAAAACTGCTAAATTTTATACCTGGTCTAGCTGCTTCTGAATCTTACTCTGTTCTTCCGTTACCATTTTGAGCTTTTCAGCATCTGCCTCAGCAAATTCACGCCCTGCTTTCTTTGCAGTGCGCTGCTTGGCACACAGAGCTTTGCGGGATTTACGATGGGCTCCAATTTGCTCCTCTAGGAATTTCAGCTGCATTTGAAGCAGCTGCTGGGTGTGCACAAGCCATTCTTCATATTGGTGCTGTTCAGCCTCATCTGTTTTGAGTTTGATGACACAACAACATTAGTTATATTTATTTCACGCTTATAAAGTGAATTGGTTTGAAAATGAAATATGCTACAAAGCAAATTTGTTGGGTCCAATGACTTTTTACAATTCATGAAACATTGTGGTTGTAGAACACATACATGCATCTACCTATAAATTATTATTGTAGACTTGTAAGGCAAAAACACAGTTTTATGTACTTGAGATTTAAAATGTAAAATGAGATTTTTGTTCATTCTTAAAAAAATGTCTGTAGTGCACCTTTGAGAAACTGACAAATTTCTGTAGCCATTGTATTTAAGTCAGAATTAAGTTTAAATGTCTGTTTTTTGCATCAACAAAATCATACTGCCATATAGTTATGTCATAGCAGATAGTAATATCCCAAAAAAAATACAAGGCAACACATACTGATGATGCCAAATTGTGGAGGATTTGGTCTTGCTTGAATCTGGTTGCCACCTTCTCCCTCCTGAAATAACAAGAACATGGTTAGGATATTATCTGAAATAAGTAATAATTTTAAACTTTAAAAGAAAACAACATACACCATACCTTAGAAGACCCAGATGCAAGCTGAGCTTGAGGATCCTCACTTCCTGGGGCTGAAGTTAGTCTCTGAGCCAAAAGAGATACTTGCTGCCTAAAGTTAAGTAAATTCAAATGCTATTAAATGTTAACCTGAATTAAAGTGCTTTTAAAGGATGTTAATGAAGACATTAGAGGTACCTATTCATTCTAGGTGACACAGCCATAGGATCTTGAGCTAACACTCTTTTAATCCCTTTTAGAGCCACCATTTTTGCCTTTGCAATTGGATCCATTATGTCATCGGTCATGAATTTATCAAGATCTGGGAAAAAAAGAAATAATTTTTCAAACAACCATCTTTACACGAACATATTGATTAATTTGGCTTATTTCTGGTCTTATTTCAACACACCTTTATCTGGGAAAACGTTGCTGGTCAAATTCTGCTGTTTAACAACATGTGAAGGTGTTGCTGTCTGCTGCGGAGAAGAAATACCAGGATGAATTCTGCCAGGTTGTCCACTTCGTATCATGCCTTGCTGCTGCGGTCCCATTGCTGCACGTGGTGGGGAAGGTATGGCAGCACCAATTAACCTTTGCTGTTGTTGTGATAACATATGAGGAGCCCGGGGCACCATACCTGCTTGAGGCATGAGACTCTGGGATGGATGGTGGTGCTGTGGCATCATCATTTGATTTGGCCCCTGAGGCGGCTGCTGTGGATTTTGAATGTTGTGAAGCGGACTACCAATCCCTCCCTGTAGAGCATTTAAGTGTTGCTGCTGTTTTTGAAGCTCCTTCTTCTCATGTTCCAAAAGATCTTGTATTAATAAAGGTAGTTCACTTGCTTCCAGTGAGCTTTCTACTTTGTCAAGATCATCTGCTGTGGACTGGTGGCCAGCATCTGGCAATCCAAGTGGATCAGAACCCAGGTCTGGATGTGAAGCAGAAGATGGAAGAGAGAAAGGTATACCACCTAAACGAACTGTTCTCAATGAAGCAGTTTCAGACTCTGTAGAATTAGAAGCCTTTGTTTCACTGAGCAATACCGACACCGCTTCCCCTATTTTAGATGTTTGTCCTGACTGTCTTTGTTCAACCAGACTCTTGTCTTCAGATTTTACAGAGGACAGTCTAATGGGATCAGACTCTACCTTAGGAGAGCTCAAAGTACTGGTGGTAGAGGAACTCTCAGTCTTTAAAGGCGGTTGAGCAGCAGTTGTGTGCGTGCCTTGGCAAATTGAATCAACATTTGGTTTTTCTTCAATCTTGATTTGTATATTAGCAGTTGACCCAGATCTATCCCCCTCTGCTTCAACAAGCCGTAACTGGTCAGAGAAAACATCTTTGGGATCACCCTGATCAAGCTCAGGGTCAGTATAAGCCAACAAATCAAATTCATCACTGTTGAGCAGATCATGATCAAGATTGTCAAGGTTTCCCAGATCATCATCCCCTTTATCAGGATCCAAGTCAAGAGTAGCAAGATCATCATCTTCCACTCCAGTTTCTGCTACTGTATCCCCCAATCCTTTGGGAGCAAATGCATCCACTAGGTCAGATTCAGGTATGTCAACTGGATTGACAACAGTCTGTTGAGCTCCTATTGTACTTGTCTGAGGAAGCTGCCGAGTAGTGTGAGAAATGAGTGTAGTTGCTGGCACCTGTTGGGGCTGTGGTTGTGATTGAGTAGGGGGTACATTACTTATGTTCATGCCACCCCGTTGTAACCCAAGTCTTGGATCACGCATTCCCTCTGCTGAAGTATCAAGAGATGGGGGTAAAGTCTGTTGAACAAAAGCAGCATTCATTTCTTGTTGTGGAACAAGCAGACGTTGTCTGGGTACAGGTGCCCTTTGCATAAACTGAGGACCCAGTGGCATTCTTTGGGAATTATGTCTCAGCTCTATAAACTGAGGCGGAGCTCCAGACACACAGCTTTGTACTGCCTCCGCTCCAGTCCCTGGTACCCCTGCCAAAGGACTGGGCATATTCTGTATGGACTGCATGTTGAGAGGATTGTTGATGGGAGTATTAAGGTGTTGCCTAGGAACAGCTTCTATCATAGATGGTTGTGGGAATCTCCGTGGAGCACCTTGGCTTTGCCACTGTGCAGTAAATGGTGGACGAGGATACATCCCCTGAGAAATATTGGGCACAGCTTGCCTACAAGGAAGTATACATTATGAAAAGTTAATTGTTAAACTTAAATGTACAAGATGTAAATGAAAGAGTGACTTACTGAGTAACAAAAACCAGCAGCACTTATTCAGTTTATTGTACCTTAATGCATTGGGGTCCACAGTTGCTAGTGTCCCAGGAGTAGGGCGGCAGAGCTTTTCATCTGTAGCTCCCACTGGCAGAGGCATCCTGCTAGCAATGGTTACCTGAGCAACCACAGCTCTGTCCTGATTATCAAAAGATGTTGTTATGACAACTAAAGATACACACGTTTCTCATTTCAACAAATGTACACATTTCAGCTATCATCTAGCTACAGTACAGTACAAATAACATCCCAGTTACGAATAAAATTATGCCAAAATCCTAATTAACAAATTACTGGTTTTGTGGTATACCTGAGGGTAAGGAGGTGGTGCTCGCTGGTTTTTGTCTTGCTGAAAGGCAGCCATTTCTCCTGCTTGCCAGCTCAGGGCAGGATTACCAGCAACAGGTGCTTCCTTCTCTTGGCGAAGTGAATTTCTCTGTTTCGAATTTAAAAATTCTCTTAATCGCTGCTTCTGTGACACATAAAACACAAAAGTACCATTAAGTCTACCCCACCCTACCCAAAACTCTTGGTAAGTGTGCAAATCTAGTTGCATCATTTTACCTGGCTGTGCTTTTCTAACTCAGATGGACTCAGACTCATGAGAGCTGGATCCTGACCAGCTGACAAATCCTGTGCCCCTGGCATGGTGGATAGATGTGCAGCATCTGATGGCCGCACAGAGGCTGCATCTTGGTTTCCAGATGGAAGTGCTATTCTTGAATTAAAATCAGCACCCATTGCTTGAGTCTGGGACTGTGGCTGCTGGGGGTGAACCTGAGCTTGCTGAAGAGCCATTATCTGCTGCTGGCCAACTACTTGCTGACCCATTTGAAGCCCTACACCAGGACTGCAGCTGAAAGCAGGTGGTTTTGCAGAGAGTGGATTTGCTACTGAGGGTGAGCATGGAGGTTGCTGACTAGGATGGGGTGAGCCTCTAAAAGAGGGGTTACCTTCTGGTGCTACAGAAGCTGCGCAGGGGGGTTTATGCAGTGAGGCATAGGGATCTCTGGACTGAGGTCGTGACGGTGGGCGAGAGTAAGGGTCTGGAGACTGAAAGCGTGGCGTGGCTGGTGACTGTGCAGAATGTACATCATTGGAAATGGCTCCTGGTGTGAGAGGTGACTGAGAACTGCCTTGTGAATGAGGACTTGAGGGCAATCTTGTAAAAGTTTCTTGAGCTGTAGTAAGCCTCTGGGGCAGAGGAGAGGAGCCATCTCCCGACTGAGGTCGTGGTGTAAGGGGCGGCTGGGCATAAGGATCAGAGAATGAGGAAGGAGACTGGCGGTAGCTCTCAGGAGGGTGATTAGGGGAGGCACCAGGGAGATGGGAAGCAAAAGAGCTACCTGTGTCGCCCTGATGCATACGAGGTGTCATGGGGGCTTTAAATAACCCATCTCCAGATTCCAAACTAGCAGGAGAACCAGCGCTTAGGTCTTGCCTGCCAAAAGAAGAACGTGGAGATGGGACATTAACTTCTCCCCTGTTTGAACCCAACCCAGCTGGTGAAGAAGCCATAGCAGATGGTGATGGGGATGCAGCATACTCTTGTCGGACAACTCCGTGCTGGCCACGGTAAGGGTCAACACAATGTGCTGTATGGGGTGGTGAGAACATTTGAGACTCTCCAGGACCAATCAGCCTAGGTCGAGGACTTTCAGGTGGACCTAGGGCCTCCTGAGAAAATTGCTGTGGTTTGAGAATTTGGTGCTGTGGTCTAAAGAATGGATCAACCTGCTGGGCCCTGCGAGGAGTCCCTGGCTGCATGTCAAGAGAGCTGAAATTGGCTGGCCGTCCCTGAGTTGCACTCTGTGGGCCAGGCAATGGATAACCTGAGGAAGAGGCCTGCAAGGGGCTGGAAGAAGGCTGTGAATATGGAGTGGATGGCTGAGACTGAGAAGAAAATTTAGAAAATGGGTCATCAGCCGAGCTAGGAGTTTTGAGGGGTCCATCAGAAAAGTAGGCTGAAGATGCAGAGTCTGGGGCAAGAGGATATGGACTCTCACTAGAGCTTGGCTGAGAGGGGGTGGATACAGAGCCTGAGGGTGGGGGAATGTGTACATGCAGATTAGGACGCTCCCCCCTCATACGACCTGGCTCGGTTTTGACAGGCCGACAAACTTGACTCTCTGCTTGCTATTGAGAAAAAGAATGAGTTTCAATACAGGACCTGATTAATACGTCATACAATGCATTTAAAGAGGTGGCCACTTACCTTCTGTGCCTTGTTTATTCTCTGAGCAGCCCTATTATCTTTGGCCTTTTGCTAAAAGGTTTAAGGACAAGTAGTAGAGAAAATTATTCCAACAAATTAAGTTACTCTGAAATTAACAGCAGTTTCAAACTAGCACCTACCAGGTAAGGAACCTTGTCTGCAGCTGATACCTTCCTCCAAATCTTCATTATTTGTTTACACCGACTGGACCAGTCTGTGGACATACAAGAAATGATAAAGACCTAACAAAGTATCTTACATCTTTGCAGGCACACAATGCTTAAATTCATGAAAAGGTAGTTTACTTGATTTAAACTAACACTTAAATACTAAAAGGCAACAAACTAAAATGCAATTTGAACAGATAATCATAATTCTAAATAAATCATAATTCAAATTTTTATTTAAGTTAGCAAAAAAGATTTAAATCAAGACAGAATCAAGGCAAACTTGGCAACAAGCATATCATAATACAATAACATCCATAAAAGTCATTTTGATACTAACCAGGGTAGTCCTGCTTAAGACTAGGGAAGTTTATGTTAGCATAGAGTACAGGAGAGATGGTAGATAGATTTCCTAACTCCTCATCCTTTTCCCAGCGCTGCAGGCTGCGCTGATTGTATGAGAGGCCATCGCTTTCCTGTTCAGTGGGAGTAGGTGGAGTGGAAGGGGTGGCTGGAGTGGATGGAGTTGCCCATGGACTTTCCTCATCCTGATCTGGGCTGAAGAGACCACTTCGATCACTGGTGATGACACACACAACAACAATAACATCAAGAAAATTTCAGAAGGTATAAAAAGTAGCAGTAACAGGAAGTCTAGGGCTTACCACATGTCAAAAAAGGGTGACTGGGAGAGACTTGAAAAAGTGTCCATCATACCAGTTGAAGGCAGTGTGCCAGATAAGGAAGCACCTGCAGGTTAAATCATGATGTGATTTTAGGTTTACGCAAGTACAGAAAAGGTAAATTAAAAAGAATGTGTGAAATATATACAGTATATACACAGCAAATTCCAGGTATACCTGGAAGGTTTCTTTGAGGCAAGCTACTCTGATTTGGCTCACCCTCAGGCTTAATGCCAGGCTGAGACACCCCGCTTACAGAGCTACTTTCAGTGGGTCCAAGTACCTTCCTGAAAAACTGCTGCGAGTTCTGACTTTCTAGTCCCTGAGGGAAATCTGATGGGTGGGGGAAGTTAGTTATTAATGTAACAAAAACGTTTATGATAATCATCAGTTACATTAGTTTTTTTACATTAGATTTTTTTTACAAAAACCACTTACCTTCGTTTTTTTGTTTGTCAGAGCCAGGTGCATCTCCTGAGCTCTGATATTTGTTGGCAATTTGCCCGCTTACTCCTGGTCCTACTCCTAACCAAATTTTATGCTGGTTAGGTATGTTTTAATATCATTCATCTGTGAAATTCCTGAACAATTTAACCTATAAAATCCTACCTGCTTCATTTCCTGAAGGCTTGGATTTCCCACCCTCTTGCTTTAGTTCCATGGGAGTCGGCCTGACTGTGGCCTCAACTATAAAGATCAACATAAAACATGTTTACATCTATTTAAAGTCTAACTTCATTCCTTAGACAGAAACAACGGTGTAGTATCTTTTCTAACCTGGTTCTAAGGCTGTATTTCTGGCTCCAGGTACAGGGAGTGGGGGCCTCACAACGCCCTGTGTAAGTCTTTGGGCTGGAGGAGTCAGAAAAGCCCTCCTACTTTGATCGAGTAATGTCTTGCCAAAGAAAGCCTCCTGCAGGTATGCAGGGAACATGTCCTCCAACTTGCTCTTCTTTCTGCCCCTGCGCTTTTTGGCTTGCTCTGTTTCTCCCTCCGTTGTCTTTGCCTCTGGGACATCTAGAGGTATGTCAGGATGGGGGCCTAATAAAAAAAATTAAATGACTATTAAAGTCTGTTTTATGAAGGCCTCTTTTGAAATCACAGCAGATATTAGGGCTGACTCACATTAAAACTGGCTCACTCCATGCTAACAAACACCAACACTTGGTAACAGTTCAAACACTGTTCAGTTGGCTACTGGCCAAGAATGTCAGAAAACATTCATGTCACATTCACACTGTGCCAGCGTTTATTTGTTTTCTTTTTTAATGTTATGATAAAATTTAAGGCAGATTGAAGAAATGTTCGTCTTTTTTAAGTCTTAAAGTCTTATCAGATGACTGCCGAGTCCATTCAGTATTTGTATTTTCTGTGTATTCTGATGCCATTTGAGAAATACATGATGTGCTTTTTTATAACCACAGGCATCTATGACTGGCATCTAAACCTTACTGTACTATAAAAAAATGCTTTGAACAATCTGCATTGTGTAAAGCACTACATAAATAAAGGTGACTAAAGACAAGCACTACTGCAGGAATTCGGGTGGCAAAAACAAACACCATTGGGGTTAACACGCAGTTTAAACAAAACCCAACATCTATTGGTTTGTTGAGGCAGTACGAACTCCCTTTTGATACACTTGCCTTCCTCAAGTTTCCCTTCAGCTGTTTGCCCTTCAGAAACACCATCACCAGAGGCAGACAGACTCCTCCTCATTCGTGTGTGACATTTTCTTTGTCGAACCATGAACCCACCGATTCCTACAGGTTAAAGAAAACACTATTAACACTTTTACATTCTGAGTTTGTCATGAAGCAGGAAACACTAAAACAGCCAGTACAAACCAAAATGTTTCAGTGACCTGGTCTATAAGGTTTGCGCTTCCTCTTCTTCCCATCATCGATCTCCTCTGTCCCACCTTTGAGAGCGTCACAGTCTGCCATGGCCTCTATACCTCCATCTGCCCCCATCTCTCTGTCCACTCCATCTCTGTCCGGACTGCCAAGGGCCTCCATTTTCTGCTCACATTCCATCGCTTCTGCACCTCCTAAAACAACATCAGCTGTTTTTACATTCGCAATTACTGTGAGCCACTATAGACCATCATTTAATTAATATTTCAGTACAGTAACTTAAGTTTAAGACCAAGTATGTTAAGTCAAGTTTAAAAATAATTACATTTGTAAAAAACTAACCTTTCCCCTCCTCACCATCAGCCTCGCATTCTTTCAGCTCATCAATACACAAGGTTCCCAGTCGAGACCGGCGCTGCCTGCGTTTGTGCAGGGGTGACATGGAGATGCTACGCAACAAAGACATGCCTGTCTCCGTGAGCCAGACACCCTCCAGACGATAAAACTGTGGCTCTGAACAAAGTAGAAGAAACACAGGTAAAGTTAGCTTCTGCAGTACCAAAACGACAACTCATTACCAAACATGCCTCCAAGGCCCATACCTGGCTCTTTAATTTTAAAGGCTGACATCATGGGAGACTCCACTAAGGGTAAGGAAAACATGGTTATTAGGATTTCTTAAGGTTTGAAAGAGAACATCAATTAAAACCAACTCACTTATTGGCCGAGGTGGTACATATGGTGTGCAGGCTGTGCAGGCAAAGCCTACATCAGATGCTTGCTCGACCTCATCCTCAGTGTAAAGACTCTCACATACAGCATGAACCCATCTAGAAAGGAAGACAGACCAAACAACAAAAAGTTACATCATAATCCTATCCACCTTCTTTACAATTATCATGAAACAAAAGTTGGGACTTTTTTTGCCGCTGCTTCTGGAACAAACATAGGACAAGATCTGATTTTTTTTCCTCAGGTGTTAATTGGATCATTGGAAATTGAAGGGACAGAAAATGCCTGGCCATTGGACAGTCAATATAGTCCCGCCCTTGGTATTAAAAATTACGAGGGCACATAAATTAAAAAATAATGTGTAGGGATAAATCACTTATAAACACTGCAAAATTGCATTAAAAATAAAAGCAGTAAATTTTGATTTTGTGGTGACTTTAGAATAGTAGTATATTCAGTATGTTCACTGCCCGACCTGTCGCAGTGCTGACACTGCAGAAGAAGTTCTTCCTCCATGAAGTTCTCATGACACACAGGACACGTTACCAGGCTGGCACAAGGTCCGCAATGATTGTAGTTATTCTGCCACTCGCAGTGGAACCCTGGAGAACTAGCACCACACTGCATACAGCATACACACCTGTAGGGGAAAAGACATGCTTTGGTTGCTATTTTGGAAGGATTCATGACACAATAACCAATGTATTGAGAGCAAGGATGTACCATTTGCATTTCCAGCCTCCCTTGGGCACAGTCTGTAGAGGCGGGTCCAAACAGTAAGTGTGATAGCTGACATCACAGTCATCACAAAGCAGCAAACGGGAAGGATCAGATGCCTTTCCACACACCTCGCACACGATACACTCAAGACATCGCCAGCCTTTTCTCAACATCATTTTGGTGATCTACACAAGAAGAGATTCGTAGGGTTTAGATGTCCTTAAATAAAGCTGTTTTTGCAATGAACAATTACAGTTATCTAAGACTGAAACTAAAACAAATTCCCAAAACAATAACCTATAAACAGAAAATGAAACTAAAACAAAGTTTTAACTGAAATAAAAATAAAATAAACACCTAAAATATATTAATAGGCTAACACAACAAAAACCTAATAACTTACAATCCAAACTAAAATTTAAAATCTAAAACAAACATGACAGAGAATGTAAAATCTACCTTGCTGTTCACACAGTATGGATGATAACATTGAGAACACTGTGCACAGGCTAACAGCTGGCCCTCCACACCCTGTCCAAAACTTCCACACACTACACACATGTCCTGTGCCATAAAGGGACATCAGTAAATTATGACCCTTTACAATGTAAAATTGTATAATACTGTAGATTAGTAATAGTGGAATCAGTTTATTACCTGCTGCAGAACAAACTTATCAGTGCTGGAGAAAAGTACCACAGTATTTTGCATGGTGTCATCTTCCTCCTCATCATCCTCTTTGCCAAGTCCAGTGTCTGAAGTCATGCTTAACTGTAAATATTACAAATTGAAATGAGGCTGACTTCCTTAAGGACAAGGAGGTAGGTGATCTTGACTTCCCATACTTCAAACCATTTAACCAACTAACTTTAAACAGTGATTTTAGGATCATATGTATAAGTGGATTCCATCCCCTTCAATCCAATTAACTTATATTTAAGCAAATTAATCAATAAGTCAATACTAATCAGCGAAAGATCTGGTAAATTGAGAAACTCACTAGAAATGCATCTATGCAAGAGGCCATTGCTTTGAGACGTGATCTTCCACGGCCTCTTCCACCACTACTACCACCACCACGTGGCCGTCGTCTTCCTGGGAAACCACTGCCTCTGCCCTAAATGGTAAGAAATCATAGTAAATGTAGGAGTATTAGTACTTTTAGATTATGTAAAAAAGGACACTCATTAGAAAGAAAGTTCAGCATCTGAAACTGACCTGCTTTACTCTTGAGCGCCCTGGAGAACCTCTACGTTTCACTTTCTCTCCATCGGGCTTTAGTGGGTCAAAAGGCAACGAGTCCTCCGTTTCGGTGAGCAGCGAATCAGAACGTGTCCTGCCAGCCGGCACCAGGCTGAGCTCCATGGAGAGCATCTGAGAGTCCGCCTCAGCCGGGGAGCCGAGGAACCCACTGCTGCTCTCATCACCGTGGCTGATATTTGATGTCTCATCAAAGACCAGCTCTGGCTTTGTATCCATCTCTTGCATCTCCTTCCTGGACTGAACATCCTCCCCCTGATTCTCATCTTTATTGAGAGATTCTTCAATCCCCTGCTCCTCTTCCTCATCTTCATCATCATCAGACTGGCCCATTCTATCATCAGTGTCAGATGCAGTGGGCATGTCAGTTTGAGAAGCAGGGGCGGGAGTCCTGTCTATTGCCTCCTCTTGCAGAGTTTCAGATCCTGCTTCCTCGATGTCCATAGCAACGGGCTCTGCCACTTCAGAAACAGGAAGTGTGATCTGAGAAGACTGAGAAGATGGGCTTGTTGAAGGTTTTGTTTCTGGGGTCTCATCTGTGCTGTTCGATTCTTTCTCTGTCTGAGGGTGCTTGACTTCTTCTGACATATCCTGGCTTTCCACATGAGCCTCAGGCACATCAAGTTTTGGTTCCTCTGTAGTATCAGGGACAGGGCTGTCTGGGCTGTCCTTCACAGGAGATTTCAGAGTGTCCTCAGATATTCCTTCAGTGCCCCCTGTATCCACAGTTACAATGCTGATCTCTTCTTTTTGTTTTTCTTTAGCATCTACAGGAGATATAAAAGCACAACTCAACAACAGACACACCTTTTTAATGCCTATAAATAAGCTGTGACAATCATGGTCACACTAACAGCCACTAGACTGAAAAAGTAATATGGGTTTCGTTTTTACCTGTAACAGTGGCTACAGAGTCTTGCTGCTCTACAGAGCCCTGACTGTGCACAGTCTCTGTTGAGACCTCAGTGCCCTCTTGTTGTAATGATTCTTCTATAATGCTTTCGTTCACTTCTATCGTTCCAACAATCTCTGAATCCATCCCTAAAATGACATATGTGAGTTTTAAATCTAAGTTACAGGGAAAATTCGCCATCATGTCATTTCAAACCTACATGATTTTGTTTCTGTGGAACAAAAAAGAAGATATTTAAAAAAATATCTTGGTGGTTTTATGTTCATGCAATGGAAATCATTGAGTGCCACTGTTGTTTGGTTATCAACATACTTCAAAATATCTTTTGTCTTCCTCAAAAGCAAAAAAGTCATACAGAGTTGGAATGACATGAGAGCGAGTAAATAATGGACGAATTTTCTCATTCCACAGAGAACAAAAAGAACTCTTTAAGAAGTCAACATTAAACCAAATGATCAACTTGGGCCAGAAAAATGATTTGCATGCAGCTTTGTGTTGACTTACACCCTTTTAATTAACTTTACAATAAAGAACATACCCAACTCCATTGGCACCTCCGAACCTGCGTTCTCATTCGCTTGTGTGGACGACACAGATTCAACTGGAAGCTCATCTGGGGCTTCTTTGCACAGCACACAGATGCATTTCTCCTCAGGAGGCCCTGACAGAGCAGCACAGTCACTGTGTACCCATCTGCCGAGGACGAAAAAGATCAAACGTGAGAGTTAAAAATATGCAAAGAAACAGATTAAAGCCAGTCTGTTACTTTGTGGCAAATTCTACCAGTGAATATTTAAAGGTCACCTCCGCTATCTCTAATGCAGTTAGCAAACAGCTCCTTGCAAAGCTCTGCCTTTCACGTTTCTTTAATGGCGAAATAGACGATGCACGAACTGACCTGTGGCAGATGGCGCAGCGATGTTGCAGGGATACCGAGGGTTCTGTGGCTTTACTGCAAACGCCACAGACGGAGGTGCGCCTCCGCTGACAGTCTTCGCACACCGTGTAGCTCTCAAACCACTGCTCAGAGCCAGGAAGCTTCAGCCCTCGCACGCCACAGTCAATACACAAGCGGCACCGCTAAAATGGACATGCAAATAAGGTCAGCCAAACCAATACAGTGATATTTTACTCACAAACATCACATTTTCCTACTCACCAAACATCTGCACAAACTAATAGCCACAACATGCCAAAATAGTCTTCCTGGGTTGCGATCAAAGATACACTGTACATCTTTGTCTCTTTACAAATGCTTGGACGACACGTTCTTAACTGTTAAGTGAAGGCTTCACTTAATTACACAATGTGTTTTCAGCACTTTGGCTGGTAAAAATTAAAATGATTTTTCTAAGGAGGTTGAGAGCCAGAGAAAAGATCCAAGCAACGCGTTTCCTGCTATGTAAATAAACCACACAGGTCTGAATTCTGCCTTACATGGTGATGTTACACAGATGAAAGACCTATTAGAATGAGTCATGGAAATAAACTCACTTTGCACTTCCATGAATCAGGGGGCACCGTGTCCATTGCTGGCAGTAGACAGAAAGTGTGGTAGCCCTTGTCACAAGCATCACAAACCAGCATTTTCGAATCATCCCCTGGTTGCCTGGATACCAGAAAGAAACACTTTTAAATCTTGGCAGCTTCACAACATCACCTTGATTTCCAATCATTTATTTACTGGGTTTCTCAAAGCCACATCAGCATCAAGGGCTATTCTTGTAGCAAGAAAAAAAATCAATAAAGCCAAACAACAACAAAAAAACTACACAAACTAAACACGCAAATAACCTGAAACCTTGCTCAAAACATTCACAAAAGAACTTCAAATTTATTTTCTACGAAGAGGCAAAAAGTATTTAAACATACCTGCAGGTCTGGCACACTTTGCATTCAGGACACTGCCAGCCTGAACGCTGAAGCGGTGTGGCACTGATCTCCAAACAGGCATCGTGATAGTGTTGCCCACAGCCTGTACAGTATAACAGACCTGAGAGGTCCCCAGCGGAGTCACACACCGCACACTGTGCCTCTTCTCCAGCTAAAAAACAGAAGAACCATCACACACAGTGATCTCAACAACCACAAACCTTATTTACAGATGACATCATTCTTCTACAATTCCATACCGATTTCCTCAGCCTTGTCTATGTGCTCTGGACAGAGGAGAGCCAGCTGCTTCATGGACTGGAAAGATCCGCTTGCAGCCGAGCAGGGGAAGTGGTAGAATCGTGAGCAGCCTTCGGCCCGGCACCGGATGGTGGCACCCATCCGTTTACAATAATCACATGGCTGTAGCAGAAAAAGTTCGTTAATCTGCCAGGCATCAAAACTTGTATTGATTGGACAAAGATAGAGCCCAACCTACCCGCTGTATCCCTGAGATGACTGCCTTATCCACATTTATCAGCACCTCGCCCTCAGATGGTTCCACTCCCTCTGACCACACGGCACACCAGTGATGAACCCAGCAGCTCCCTTTTTCAAACAGAAAGGATTTTTAGTTAGAACACTAATGATAAAGAAAACACAGTGGAGTCCAGGTGAGCATTATGTACTAAGAAAATACTTTATTTCTTTCAATTAATGCAATATTTTTATAAAAACTGTACTCAGTTTAATTCACGTTTGCATATCAATAATGAATATTCCAAACAGATTTACATGAAGTTTCATTGTTACCAGACTTATATTTACAGTGCACAAAACTGCACACCAACCAAAAACAGGCCCAAAATATTCCAACATCAAGGCCTTGTTGTGATATTACTACAATCAAACCAATTTATTTATTCGACTTCTTATACCTGTATCATCAAAGAGAGATGCCAGGCAGGAGGACTCAGAGAATCCAATGGAAGACAGGTCATCATTTCCAGCTGCTGGCAAAGAGGAGACAGGGGGCTCCAAGCTGGGTCGATCGGAAGAGGGTCCAAAACAACGGAGCTCCCGTTGCCCATGCAGACTACGCTCCACACAGTTACACAGAGCACAGGCCCTGACAATCTCCCTAAAAATCACAGACACAATCAGGAATTTCTGCAACTCTGTACATGATTCTTCAGTAAAACTGAATTAATTGTAATTAATTGTGATACATTAAAATTTAGAGTTTTGTTGAACCTTAACTAACAGATCCATGGCTTTACATGTGCCCTTTTTGTCTGTTTAATGAAGATGGTGGAATGATCTTTCCACTAGAAGTAAGCTATTCAAGCATGCATTGTATTTTATGCAAAGCAGTGCAGATCGCAATATTTATAGAAGGCCTTACGCTGATGAGCTGGAAGTGTCCACAGAGGTCTCCTCTGCAGCAACAGGTGCACTCAGTTCCCCCTCAACCTGGGCACTCTCCTTCGGAGGGGTCCCATCATCAGCTGTGAGGAACACGCCAGTCGTAAATTACAATTTAAATGTGACCTTTAAAATCATTTATATGTAGTACTGCTCCCGCATTAAGAATGCAAGAAAAGGTCAGAGGCTTTAGTGAATGATAATCATTGCTGTGCAAGATTTAATTAAGTCTCTGCTTCAAATTGTTGTTGTGTATATTACGTTAGCAAAACCCCTTGACATTAATCTATTTGACTACAGCAGTTATCAAAATACACAGAGCAGGGTTTAATTTGCATACACGCTGAAAAATATTAAATTCACATTTGAATAGTACACTTACGAACTCTTACAAAATGGTGTGGCTGAAGAAAAAAGTAAAATATTTATCTGAAATACTAACCTGCAGTTTCTGAATCATTTTCTTCGCAGGTTGATTTCTGCTCGTCCATTCCTACTCCTGAAGAAGATCTCTATTAAAGAGATCTGAAACAGACAGTAACAAGATTTAACATTAAAGCCCAAATGCCACCCAAGAACAGATGTGCTTGTTCAAATTCAAGTTTGCAATAATTCACAGCTACACTACAGTGCATTTTTCGCGCTTGCATATACAAAAAAACACGCTAACTGGCTAACAAGTTTAAGCATCCCTAAAAGGAATCATGGAAAAGTTAGACTGGTTATCTGCTGGTATCCTCTCTTGGTTATTGTCCACTGTCTCTGATCAGCTGCACTTGTACGTCATCTAGTCGTACAGCGCCCAGCTAGTTACTGCGTAGTAAATGTGCAAAATCGTAAAAACTTCAAATTACTCCACACCTAACTACGCAAACATTTATGCATAAAGAAAAACACAGCAAAAAAGCAACTGATCAACACAAACCATCAGGTGGATTCGCGTGTACTGTGCATTATCTCCGTTTTGGTTAACGCGGGTGGATAAGCAATGATGACTGGGTTTGTTAAATTTGTCTGTTCCTGCAGCTGCGTCGTTCTGCTCAGCTTACAGTAATGCCTGGACGCGGCTAACACGCTAGCTTTCTGACCGGGGTTAATAAACTCCCTGCAAAATAATCCACTCGCTCATCACCAAAACCAAACAAATAAAGACGGACGTACACGGTTCTTTTGCTTAGTAATGACGCGCGGTCAATAAAATGGTATAACTTCGTGCATAACTATTATATTGCGTTACTTTCTTTATATAAAACGACGCTAAAAGGAGAAACACAAAGAAAATACAACTTCCGTGTAGCGCGCTTCCTGTGAGCGCCATAACGGAGTCGGGCTGAAACATGAGCAACGCTATTTGGTTCCGACGGTGATGGGCGGAACGTATTTCGCGTGTGCATTGTTATACCCAAACAAGCTCAAATAAATAACACCGAGATGAGTGATCGTGTACTTTAATATGTATATAATGTAACACGACGAGGTAAACGGGAAAACGAATGAGACAATCAGTGATCACAGCTTGATATAGGCTAAATGTCAACTCATATTATCTGTTCACATGGAAATGCAATTCAGTTAAAGGTTGCATAATGTGTTAAAAGGGGAAACAGGCTGAAATACAACGTCCTGTTCTTGACAGGGACCATGTACTCGCCTCACATAGTTTACATATATATTTCCTCCCATGCATGTACTGTTAAAAATGCTATCATAAGAAATGGAGTGAGCAGGTTGTAGCAGAAGCGTCAGATGGGGTAATAGTGGAACAGAGTAACTGGGCCCTTTTCTACTAGTCCAGGGGCCAGATATCCTACTGGGGTCCCTGGGTTGTAGATTTTTAATTATAGTGACTGATTTAGTGGCCTTTGATTTCAAAGTGACTCCACTGTATGTGAACAGACTTTATGCTTGTATACAGATGGAGCTGAAGACAAAACTCTCCTGTTTTATCTGTTCTGACATTCAGCCTGTCAGTGGTTTTCATGAAGGCTGGACACTCATCTAAACTAAAACTACTAACAAATCCTTAGGGCATCCTTTGGGTTCTTCAAACCCGAGGTGGGCGACATGAGTGCTGAATGTTTACATACGACACAATAGTAGTTGCCGATTTTGTTTTAATATATGTCCCTGAAACATTTACAATTAAAAAGTAAGACTGCGATTGTTACAGTAGAAAAGTGTGGTAATATCCATCCACGTATGCTAGCAGGCAAATAAATCCAAGCTTATTTTACGCTTATCATTTATTTCTATATAATAACAAAAACGAATACAAAAAGTCAATAAACGTTTCCCAAATGTGTTTATTTAGTCAGGATCACTTAAAGAGCAGAGCATGGCTAAATATCTGATCCTATACAAACTGCTTCCTCATTTCAACTTTCAAGTGCGCAGCTAATTCCACAATATGGGACACTGCTGCCATTTGCCGTGGTGTTTCATTTTTGCTTCGCTATCTGAATTAAAAGCAATTTACAATGGCAGTATCATTTAACACACCACCTTCACCATCTTTGACCCTTAACTTGGAAAAAGCTGTCAAAACCAAATCCTTTTACACTCATTTGTTGACGAAGTGCCAATAGGCTAGCTGACAACCGCAATTCACACATGCTGCACATTCATTTATCATATAAAATCGTCTTTATACTGTTACATTTTAGTTGTCTAATACCAATACAGAGTCTACTATTGCAAAGTGTACAAAAGCATGCATGCTAACACGCTACAACAATCTACATCTACGGTAAAATGCTTTGTTTGTTTCACATTGACCGACATTTGCTAGGCAAAGACACCATCTTAAACCATTTTTAACAGCCACACTCTTGCAGAAAACACCCAGATTCACATTTAAATTTCTGGATCTGCTAGCCAGCATATACTTTAATACATCAAAATGCTGTTGCTCTTTCCAAACCCTCAACAAATACTTGTTTTAACGACTCGGATAACAAACAAAGTGCTCGTAATATCACGATAACACGAAGAAAACATTAAACAGCGTAGCAACTATCCAACCTAACGTGTCATTTTTATGCTTTCGGTGTATTTAACGTCGGGTGACGGATGGTTTATGGACCGAGGCTGGTTACAAACATGGCTTACCCAAGGACATAAACACGCACACATCAAACTAAAGTAAAAACACGACATGCATGCATAAAAACAACACGACAAAAGTCAGCATAATAATATAACGTTACTAAAACGTGTACTGGCTCTTGTGTTTTTAACCTTGCCTATCTGAAACAGTTCGTAGGAGGCCAGCAGCAGATTCATTTCGGCCGACAGATTCGCGCTCACTTCGCTAAATGGACGTAGAAACGGGGGGCCCGACTATTGCTAGGTTAATTCATCTGCAAGTTTATCTCAAAATAAATAAATACTACTTTTAACACTCACCTACAATGCGCTGCTAACGTCCTCGTACATGATCGCAACAATCCTCCGTATAATAATCGCTGGGGTCCGTTTCATTTCATTAAGCTAGCTTTGGCTAGGCAGGGTTTACTAGTTTGTTGATGATGGGGGGAAGTGCGGTCTAGCGAGCTAACGTTTGCTAAACTACCTGGTATAAAATTGTGGCTGGCAGATACCAATGAATCAAACGAGTTTATGATGTATTCTCACGCGTGAATCTGTTATCCAGAACTAGCTCTGGTTAACCCACGATTAGAGAAATGTAACAAGCTGGTTTGACAAACTTGCTTCATGTAACAGTTTGGAGGATACGCTGCACCAGCTTTCTGAGTGCAAAGCTGCAGGTTAAAATGTAGGTTTAACATCCACGTTGTGTCCAACTGCGACCCCTATTTTTAAGAGGAAAAACAAACTTAGGGGTGCATTAGTAACTGGGCCAGGTTTAGGTAGGCATGCAGCCTGGTGGTGTTTCTGTCAGTTTCTAAGCATTTACAGTTGAAGCACCTGTCCAGGTTAAACTGTTGGAGGTAGTTTTTGTAACTGTTTTTTCCCCCATACTAGTTTACCTAGTTTACCTGGCTGTTGGTGTCAACTTATTAACAGTGTCTAGATGTTGAACTGTTAGGGGAATAAAAGGATTCATTAGTAAAGCAGTGCAACTTAAGTTAGACAAGTCAGTTCAAGAACAAAGTTTTTCTTTCTTTCTGTTTATTATTTAATTTGTTTATTGCCTTAAAAGCAAACATTTTTGGAAACCAGTCTTTCAGCTGGTCACAATGCCCACATCGCTGCTTTCTGATTAAGGACATTTAGTCTTAATAGATGTCAGTTAATCCTTTTCGAAAATCGATTCTAAACAAAACACGATGAGACAATTAAACAGCAAAATATTGCCTCATTAACCTATTAGGCTACTCTTACACTAGACAAGTATGGATTTCTAAAGAGGCAGACTGTGTTGAACCCGGACTGGAAATGCATAAACAACCTGTTTTGAAATAAAATGTTTTAAAGTTGTGTGTTTTGTGTAAGTCTGTATGTTATGTGTTCAAACCTCTGCACTATTAAATATTGTCAACATCATCTTTTATGCATTTTCTTCTTACATTTTTTGTACCTGCAGAAAATATGCACTACTGAACAATAATAACCTGTTCTTCATCTCGTGGAAGAAACCAAGCAGGTTTAGATTTGTTGTTGAGCTGACAAGTCATTTAAGCACCACAGTTTGGTCACAAGCATTATATCACACTCAACATTCAACATCTGCTATAACACAATACAACTGAAGCATGCTGCATTAGGTCATGTCTAATACACCAATTATTAGATGTTTTGAAGACAGAAATTGAAATTTTGATATTGCAACATTGAGTTGCACAAGACAAGCATATTCATACCAATTCATTTCTCAATTCTTTTTGTTGGCACACAAACAATATGCTGTTGTAGAAAATAAGATATGACTATATGTTTTTTTCCTCTGTGCTTTCTGATCATACTAACCCCATTGACAAGATTAATATCTCATTCCCAGCTTTCACCAGGATTAGTTTTAACAGGAAAGGTTTGGATAGAGAATTACTAAGCTTGTCTTTAAAATCTGATTGGTTCACCAAAGGTAATGGTTGGGTGGGCCTACATGACAGTGTTTGTTATTGGTCTGATCCAGATGGAGTTCAGAACATCTCTTCAGTGGGGGTGTTTGTCCATCTGCCCCCTTCATATCCAAGATAATCCTCTTGCATACCTTTTGTTTCTGTAAAAAAAGAGAGGAAAGCATGTGGTTACCAAAAAACTAACAATGTTGTCAGTAGCATCACTTCAGTTTCTAAATGCTAAATTGTTTACATGACCAGACTGTTGGAATGGCATGGCAACTGTGTTGCCTGTATACAAATTACACAATAAATATGATTTTTTTATTCTTTGTATTTTGTTTTTTAAATTAAAACCAAACATTTCTCTATATATGTATATAAGTGAAAAATGTCTTGTTTCAATATATATCAATATAACTATGTCAGTATAAAATATATATCTAATATACATAAACAACAAAAAGAAAAGTAAGGTAAACTACCTTAACTTTGGTACTTTCAGTACTTAAATTCAGTATTAAAGCACAGTTTGGTCTTAAATAATACCGCAACAATAATTTATTAGTTTATTTATTTCAAGAAGCTGTTTACCAGAATAAACCAGGCACATCAGCAGAGAGCTTATGTGTTTTTTTAGTGTCCACAAGGGGGAGTGAAACACTTGGTAAAAAACCAGCATGTATAATAAGCGCATGGAATTCAGGACAATAAACTTTGTTAAACACAATGTCAGCAAAATAATGTGTGGTTAATTCATTTCTATTAACAACACTTTTTATCTGAAACTGTAACTACAAGACATATCTTGTCATATGATGATTTGTTATTAACTGAAGTTTCAACAGATTGGCAACTGGCATTATATTTTGCTGTAAAAATCTAAGCAGATCAAACGTATTTAGCAATATAATAAGCCACTACAAAAACATACAGTGAAAATAACAATACAAAAAATAGCAGTGTCTGTTCGCTTGTATAACACAGCCCCAGGCAATAATCAGAAGTACATGGACATACAGTTTAACATGAAATATATATTATAAATCCAAAAGTATAAAAATAAATATTTATTACTCTTTGAAACATTTTCTTTAAAAACACACATAAAAATACAAGTTTCCATTCTGAATCTCAAAACTGTCCATATGGAGATTATCCAAATATGATAAGTCATATCTGAAAAAACATGATTTTTAAGTTATATAGAATATATTTTCACTAGAATGCAAAACTGCAACAAAAATCACATATTTTAAATGTGTGAAACAATTGTAATTGCTTTTAAATTGATTGTTTTTTAATTTTTCGTGAGTAAGTGGTGCCTGTTGCATTTCCTTTTTTGGTCAGTAGTTTTTAAAAAGCTGTTATTTTCAAAGGTAAAGTCCCCACAGACAGGCACAGCTGGTATTAGATCCACATGAAGTATATCTCAGTATCAGACCATCAGTAAAACCTCTGAGGGTCAAGAAATATCTGTCCTAATGAGTGCAAAAGCCTAGCATACCAGTAAACCTCCTTTTTTGGGCCATTGGCCCAATCACAGTGTATAAAACCGTGTTCATTTTCCATTCCAACTGTGGCATCTTGGAATTTGCCGCATGTGCTGGGAGACATGCTTGAACTATTTTGTGTCACATCTGTTAAAAAGGTCTGATCTGTGGAACAGATAATAGGGACTTTGGCACTACTTTTAAGTATAACTGTTTGTGAGTTCTCTTTCATTTCTGTTTGGAAAAAGCCAAACATAAGATGGAAAGGCCAAAAGGCCCAGTGTGCAAGTCTATGATCTTCAACAGAGGCGTAGTTAGAAGCCAGCACACCATCCACAAATATGCTTCCATGTTCTGTTAAAGGGGCATAAACCCCTGTCCTCTCTTCCAGCGAAATGGAGACTACCTTGGATGGATGTATTCCACTATCCCCCCTGGTAGTTAGTATATAGTCCCCAATCTTAACTCTTTTGGCAAATATTGCCTGATACTCATGGTGTTGCAGTTTGAGACTGGGAGCCACAAAGATGAGGTGATTGGGAGTGAGTGACAACTGCTTTCCATTTTCTGTTTCAAAAACAAGGAAAGTGGATCTGCTCTCTATATCCCGATGAAGAAACAGAAGCACCCGGCTAAGAACAATGTCACCTGACCCAGACAAGGAAAGCACCCTCTCCCCAGGCCGCAAACATGACATAGGCTTCTGCACACCTCCAGCCATTGTCACAAGTCCTGATGCTGAAAAGCAGCCCCCTTTCTCCACTGCTACAGAGTGATCTAAAATACAACAGGTGGAATTGGTTATCTATCAGACTACAACTTTTGCTCCAGCCATTCTCAACATATTGTGCATAAAAAGCACTGAATGATAATGTAAAGGTGAGTAAATTCATACACCTGTTAGGTTAACTTACCAGCTTTGACAGAGCAGTGGACATGATATTTCGATTCATAATGGACCCAGTCAAATCCTGCCTCAACTGCCAACTGTGCAAGAAGGCCGTACTTTTTGGTGTCCCGATCTGAGGTGGTGATGTCAACAGCACGACCTTCATAATGCAAAGAACCAGGAGGATGGTGGCCATCTTCGTCCCAGGCCTCTGTTACTCGCAATCGAACCCCAGGCCACTGGTTCATTACTGCTATTGCCAATCTGTTAAGGCAGTCCTTACAGCGCTGTAAAGTGGAAAGACTGTGAGTAAATGACAATACCAATGTAACTGTACAAAAGAGAGTTTGGTACAAAATCTCTATTTACCATTCCACAGGGTAGAATATGAAAGTCACATATGACGTGAGCACATATCAGTGATGAAAACTAAAGGTGTTTTAATGCTGAACACATATTATGACATTTAAAAAGTTCCTGCTGCTCAAACAGTAAAATATCGTGCTAGCAACACCAAGGTCATGGGTTTAACTTCTAGAAAACACACAAACAAACTGATAAAATGTATATCTTTCCTTTTGCTAAAAGCGTCTGCCAAATGCATAAAGGTAACAATTGTGTTTTCACGATTCATTGGCAGAATTTGGCGCTGGTAGACATCAGCAAATTTCTGTCCAGAATATTCTGCTAAAGGCCATAACCACCCCCCCAACATCTAACAATAAGAACAAAGCTACTTTAACTAATTTCCAGCATTCTTTGGACAGTTCAGCTCTGTCAAAGACTAAAGTCAAGGTCAGTTCCCCTTTTCCCTTCACACGATGGGAACATTTTCACAGAATCTTCTGAATGACACCAGTGTGAGTCCAAGTAGACTTTTGCATTTAGCGTTTCTCCACAGATCATCCACAAGGACAACAAGGTGTGCCTCTGTGCACCCCATGCAATGGTGAATCTGTGCAAAAGTAGCATTTTTTTGTGAAAACAGCCTTTTTTGTGACCTAGACGTACAGAGTGAAGTACAGAGAGGGTATGGGAAAGAGGCAAAGAGCAGGGCAAGGTCGAGAAGCAAGGAACAGAGAGAAAAGCAAGAACCAGTCTGAGCGAGAGGGCAAATGGATGGAATGTTTAGACATGTACATGGGAATGTGACAGCAAGAGTGAGAAATCAAGAGGGGAAGAAAACAAACCAGGGAGACTTTTCTCGCAATGCTGTTGGACAGAGGCGTTTCATTGTCATAACTACAATAGAGGCTTTTCCGATGGTGCCATTACTTCAACGGGCGGGAATTCTGCACAGGCGACCCCGCAAAGGCTTGAAAAGATACACAAAGGACAGCTTTCAGAGTTGGGCAATGAGAGGGCACATGCATACGTACACATACACCAACTCTAAGTACTTTCATAAGTGCTCACAGTTAACTAGATGCAAATCTGCAAGAAAACAATTCAACTTGTTATCAGTGATACTAAACGTATCAGTTAGTTCATGAAACTGCCTATGATACCATGATAAACTGATGCAGGCAAACAATCATTTTTAGCCTCCAAACCAAGTATTCCAATATCATTTAATTTAAAAAATGTGTATTTCTATCTGGATCATGAATATGTATTTTTATGTGAAAAGTAAAATTCGGTATTCCCTCCCCAGCTAACAATTTTGTGCTGTACGAACGTTTTCCTTATGTTTCCATTAAGTAATAAAAATGTTAAAAACATTATGAAAGTTCTAGGAATGACACTGAATTAGCATTATTGTTTGGATTTAAGAACGTTATTCAAACTTTTTAAATTCTGAAACGTTTTTAAAATGTTCCACTAACAACATTTTGATAACATTTTTGATATAACATTAAAAATATTCTTCTAACATTTCTCCAAGAGCATTTGGATAACTTCTAGAGAACTTTTAGAGAATATTAGCCAATATTCTAAGAATGTTCTCTGTTAGCTGGGTCACCTATTTTGCTGTATGAGCAAACACACACTCCCAGGCTAAGGAAATAGAGGTGTGGTGATCATTTTATAGCTCACTAACTAAGAACTAAAGTTAAAGATTAAACGGTGCTGTGGCACTCCAGACAACCGTTCACGTGTTTACATTGAAGAGTAAGTACATAAAATCGCCTAGGGAACGTGGCTAAACATGAACATTATGGTAATGCCCCAAAATCTGTGTCCTAATATATCAGTGGTCTCCCCTGATGGACCAGCTTGGCATTGGGAGATGCGCAATTCAAAATTGTTGTAAATGCTTGCAAACAAATCAAGTATGACAATCAAACACAGCTGAATAACAGGAAAAACAAAGCCCCTTTATTTTCAAGTAGTGTTTAACTGTGCTTGAAGTATGCCATGGATGACTGAGAGAGTTCAAAGCACCACCAGATGAATTTGCAAAAGCATGAAACGGCTATATTGTACATGGGACGCAATTTAATACAGCTTCCTGTTCAGTCGTTTCCATTAATTATTAGCTGTATATGTATTTCCTTTACCTTGGTCATGAACCTGTCGGCTTTGGTATGTTCCTCGTCTTTGAAGTCAATGTCAGGGTTGTAGTTGCACACCAGCTCGTTGAAGCGCTCCGAATTGCGCGTTATCCTGCCGTCCGCTCTTCCGCTCGCTCCCAGGTTGTTCTCGGAAACACCGGGCACGTATTGCTTGTAAGACATCGGAGTCAACTTGCGCTGCCTAGGGCGACTGCCGTAACCGGGGCCCGGCCCGCACCCGTGAACCACCAGCCATGAATAAATACACGCAGTGAGCAGGCCGAGCCGTGCCAGTCTTAACCACGGAGCCAACGTCATTGACGCGCGTGAAGTGTGCCAGGTGATCAGCGAGCCGCAAACCCTGCAGCGCGAGCGACTCTCCCAGCACCCTGCGGCGTTGCATTAACACAACTGACTTTTTCCATGTCCATATCACGATCTTGAATTAAAATGGGCCCTTCTAGGGATAGAAGTTCGTAAATAATTGACTAAAGTGTAATGGATTAAACGAACTATTTAGGCTGCACCCTGTGACAACTAAATATCAAACGCTTTCGTGATTTTTATCCATTCATTGTGATATGAGCGATGACGATTGTCCGAACTGAAAAGTAAAAGTTCAAAAAAGTGCCCAGATCTACAGTAACATACAAATGTATAGTTCTGAAGTAGCTTACAAATGCAACACGGGTAACAAAGTTGCCAATCCGGGCATATAATGTGGTGACAGCATTCCAAGCAGAGATGGATTCATTGCATCCTCTTTATCCTTTGTAGACGTTGGCATAGCAACAGGTGCTTCATCCCATCATCCTACCCCACCTTGGACAGCTCCGCGCAAAACTGCGTTTTCGGAAATAACCTTCAAAGTGCGTTTCTCTGTATGGATGGCCTGGGAATCGCGCTCAAACATAATTTAGTGTCTGAGTGCTCGGACTGTCGTTCAACATGTGTTTGCTCCCGCTTTTAACCGCTGCGCTCGGACCATTCAGTATTTGTGACCGGACAGAGATCGCCCTCCCTTCCTGCGCGCGCTCCAAGGACAGTAAGCGCACACGCCTCCTCGCGCTCAACCTCGCGCCCGCTTCAAATCGCGCAGTTTTCCCAAATTATTACAATGTATCTCGATGCGGCTTGTTGTTTGAAAGTCACTTTCTTCACAAACGCATGCTTAAAATTCTTGGCTGCAAAAAAAGCAGTATATTCCCATTGCTGCCCATGAAAGATACAATTCATTAAACACGCGTTATGCTTTTGACATGCCTCGTGTTATTCCTTTGCAAATTCGAGACGTTTTTCAGCTAAATGTAAACAGGAAAACTGTTCATTAAAAACAGAATTCACAGAACATCAAAAATGCAACAAAAATCAAATATTTACCAAGAAATATGTAATCAACAAATTGTATGTAACATGTGACAACCTTTTATAACCTGACTATAGATCTATAAATCTATAAACAAATCCTTGTATGGAGTGAGCAGTGAGTTTTAATTGTGTTAATTGCATTTAAATGTAACGGCAATTAAAGTTTAAAGTATACAGTTCTTAAAATAGAGTGTAATAGGTCACATTTATGGTGTTTTAAATCAACATACAAACCACTGCTAAAGATTTGGGTAACTGGACTTCAGACAAAACCTTATATACAGCTGTGACAACGTCTATCATAAGTCTTGGAAGAGTCTCAATTTGAACTCTGGGTCTGTTAGTTTCTCTGTAGTGTATCTAGATGCAGGTTGGGGTCATTGACATGAATCTAGACTTGACAGCTTCCTGCTAAGAGATATTTTAGTTATTCACATATTTCTGTGACTCATTAATTTCTGTCTCTTTGTTTTTCTCCTGCAGCAGAAGACCCCTGAGTTGTCAACACCCATGTTTTATCAACCACACAATTTTCAACCACCTCAGAACAATGGCTCAAAATTAGACGACAATAAAAATATCTTGAGTCAATATTGCAATGCGAGCGAGAGGAAGAAAGAAGAGCAGCAAAATATCCAAATGATTTCCGCTGACCTACGATATGCATCCAGAACTCTGACATCCCAGACAATTAATTTACACACAGAGATAAAACACGTGAAAGGTTAAGGTCTTTAGGAAACTCTTTAAACAATGTTAACCCTTACAGAAAAGACACACGAATTTCACATGTGCAAAAACACGTGATCTGATTTGAAATGTGTGGTTTGAATCCCATGACAATTCCTGTAGGAAACCTGTGGAATTACATATGAAACATATAGTGACATTTTCCACGTGTGATCACGTGTTTTTGCACACGTAAAGTTTGTGTGTCTTTTCTGAAAGGAATGGACAAAACCGCTTTGAATCAAAACATTATTTTAGTTATGAAACTAGGATCAGGATTTATCCATCATGCAGTAAGTGTTATTTTATGAATAAATTTAAAAATGATTCAATCACACATCCCAGACGCCACAAATAACAGCAAATGTGATGAAGGGCTTAATCAAAAGGACAAACATTTTTAAAAGCACAATTAGTGAAAAGCACAATTAGGGGAAATAAAGAAAATAGCTGCTATTAAACATTAAAGGGAGGAAATGACAATGAAAATAAACACAAGTGTTTCAAAATGGAAACCGTGTAATTGTTATTAGGATTTCTGTACACCCCCCCCACCCCCGAGCCTCTTACACAACCTCACTCCCCCAGATCAGGATGGGAGTATATAGAACAGTCAATGGCTGAGTTTCCTGAGTAGCCAAAGCACAGAAAATGAGATCTTTCCTGTCAGAGTTACTCTGGCCCTCGTTGTCCCGTTACAGATGGATTGTGACTACACCTGGCCTTATAATAGTAAAGTGCCGTTGAGCTCATGCTACATTACTGGGCCTCAGCAAAATTAGACGCCGCGTCATTCACAAAGCCCTCGGTTCCAACTGCCTCGCATAGTCAGCTGACCTTCAGGGCAACGGTGCTCAATCAATCATGTTAATGCCACACTTTTATGTAACAAGGGCTTGTAAATAAGACAGACCCGCTTGCGCATTGTCTGTTAGATTTGAGGAAAACGCTGACAAGACATAATACAGGACGAGTTGAATAATCTGTTGGTGGGGACCGGGGGGGCGGTCAAGAAGAGTCAAGGAGCTGACACCCATTAAAACGGCAACCACCGTCCCTCACCCTGTTATCTGTGCAGGAAGAGACAGGGTGGTGTATCTCTCTATGCTACACTGAAGCACATGATTTCAGGCTGTGAAGCTTGACAGCGTCAACAGTTTCACGGGCTGCCCCTTACCTTAAATAATACGCTCATCACAGCCAGACAGAAACAACATTATGGGGGATCAGGGGGATAAACAGGCTGATCTGTCATGAGTGTACAGTACATAGATACTGCATGCTACATTACAGCCTAGTTTACTTCTTACATCATGTATCGTATTTGTATGCAGGTCTTTACAACAGACTGAAATTGGACTATATAATAATTGTTGCAATACAACAATCGTGACAGAACAATAGCAGATGAGGGTGGAACTTCCTGACCCGAAACAAACAGGTTAAAGGTCAGGAGAAGAGAATACACCTCAGATAATGTACCTGCTATCATGCCAACTAAATATAGAAACATGTTTTTATGTCTAAATCCTAAAAGAAAACAAAAGATGATCGTTTAAGGGGAAACAATGTAGCACTGCAATCGAGGAACAAGTCACACAAATCACAGAGGAACAAGTAGAAAATTGTGGTTCATGGATGTGATGTAAATAAAGACTATTGGCTATTTAAAAAAAACACAAGCCCTTTGATATTTCCTCAAACGTACAATTTCACAGAAAAGATAAAACTTACCAAAAGATTTTACAGGGTTTTTAAAGATACATCTTATAACATTAATATTTTATACACTATTTAACCTGGTGTTCCTGTAGCTCAGATGGTAGAGCGTTGCGTTAGCAGCATGAAGGTTTTGGGTTCGATTCCCAGCAATCATGTACTGATAAATTGAATTCCTCAAATGCACTTTGAATAAAAGCATCTGCCAAATGCATAAACATACAATTTGTTTGTATTATCTAAATATAGAAAGATGCAGGGCATTAAAACATTCAACAGTCTCTCATAATAGTCAGAGACCGTTATGTTTTTGCTGCATTTATTTTCTTATAAATCTGTAGGGGCTGATGTGAGAATAGCTCTGGAGTGTGTGAAGAGAGTGTGTCGTGAGTGTGTCGTGAGTGTGTGAGGTGGGTGTGGATTGTGTTGGTGCAGCCGGGCAGCGCAGGCCATTATCAGTTGATTAGCAAGTCTTTTCCGGTTGCGAGTTTTCTATTTTCCAGAAGGAATAACATCTTCTAATGCACTTTGGCACACACTTCAAACAACCGTCAGGAAAGCTAATCTTTCTTTTTTCCCTTCATTCTTGTGTTTTGACAATAAAGATAGCCTATCGCAACCTGTGAAAGACTGGCTGTCTTCCTCTTGTCTGATACGCTAAAATAATTTTGACCAGTCAAATCCCCACCGTTGCTCAACAGGAGTGACACGTCCACCCAATATAACACTACAACATTTCTGAAATTAAGAGGGCATGTACCACTCTCAGAGTTCTGAGGTAAACCTGACAAGTAAAAAAACATGCACACTGGATTTCATGATAAATGATCAGCATAACGATGAAACGTAAAACGTGGAATTAAAAAATTTCAGAGCATTACAGTTGCGCTAATGGACTCTACATATTTAAAATATTAAAACGTTACACAAGATATATAAAGCTTAATATACATTCACATTAGTAATTTAAATCTAAATTAGTTTAACCTTCTAAAAATATTAATACTCCACCTAACAAATGTCAAAATTCACAAAAGAAAAACTCACGTAAAAAGCTTTTTGTTATAGCAATTTAAGCAGAGGAAATTCAACACCAAACAAAAAAATAAATGGAGGAAAAACAAAATTTCAGACAGACAAATCATAATCAGAGGCCGGGATTTCTTTTTCTGCTCCAAGAGGGAAAAAAAGGAAGAGGAAATGAATATTCCAACAAGGAAAACGGATGGACGAGATAGAGGTGGGGGGGTGGAAGAGAGAAAGCGAGTGGCTTGCACTCTTCTGATGAGTTAGGGCTTTTATCTGCCACGGGCATCCGTGCAGGGAAAGCACGAGATGGGTCAACAGCGCCGTCTCTTCAGGCCTGCTGACAGACCCGGGGCAAAATAAAGACCCTGATTAAAGCTGGCCAGAGAGACAGCTGGGGAAGATGTATGTACAGACAAGCACACTAACACCAGAGCTAAACATAACCACAACGGCGCCATCAAAGCAATGGTCAGGTGCTCAAATGGAAAGAAATATATGCTGACCTCTGTGTAATGGTCATAGACACATACAGACAAAAGCAAGTTTCCTTACAACAGCCCCAGACCTAGAACAACATTTCCTTGCTTAAATGACATTAACAACTGACACATTGGTTAGAAAAACAGGTGGAACGTTTTATTGTTCTTTTCTCATTTCTCAATTTCAAGAGTTTCACAGTTTCACACTTTACTTTAAATGATTCACTTGGATTTGCCAAAATAAAATGGCTAGTTTAACAAACTATTAAAATAGCAGCGTTTCTTAAGAATCTATTGCTCACTATTTTGGTTCCCTACAAAAGAGTCTTTTTCAGTAATAATGAAGTGAAAAACATACTCCTCAAATTATCCACCAATGTAAGACAGACAATCTATCATTATGTCACTGTTTAATCCAGCATTTCAGAGCACAAAACATCTCCCTCTTCTTCCACTATCATCCTGGCCAAAGGATTCAGTAAAAATAAATTTTCTAAGACTGGAAAAACATTCAAGCAATTATTTATAACCAGATTTGTCCTAATATAGCTACGTGACCGTAAAAAGCCACTCAAGGAAAGTGGTGTAACCTGATTTACGTAATTATAATGTAATTAAAATGTGAAAGTTAACATGCTCAGCTTTGATACAGATTCCAACAGACTGAGGTATAGAGCGCTAGTAGATAATGCTTTTATGACACACTGCCCCCTACTGGCCACCACTTGAAGAACGTTTAAAATGATGCTAAGAAATATAAAAGATATAAATAACAAAATTATACAAAAGCATGACAGTGTAATCAGCAAGTTGTGTACACCATAAATAATACTGCACCATATAAAACAACGAGTGATCATCGAAGCAAAAAGACCCATTATCATAGTCACATCACCATTAGTGTCCACGAGACAGGAAATGGTCACGTGTTTGATTGTCCCTCTACCTAAAAACTATGTCGTAAACCAAAAGTTAATCTTATTGCCTGATCTAAATGTTCTTACTTCGATCAGACACCACCAACACATGCCGTATTTGGTCATCTGCACAAATTTCTGGAAGGCAGTAAAGTTTGATTTGCATAATTGTGTGTCAACTTTTCCCAACATAATATTGCACATTAAAGATTCAAAAATGAACAAAAACAAAAAAAACATTCACAGTTAACCTGGCTTAAATCCTGAAATCAGCACCAGCCATTGTCAGACTTTTTTTTTTTTTACATATTTTAAAACCTAAGTTGTTTACATTGTCATCAAAATGCATCGTTTTGCCAAGCCTGATTCCTGATCATTTCTTAAACCGGGTACATAATCTCCAAAGATCAGTTAGATGTTAGATCTTCACTTCAGTTAGAAAATGACAAACCCCATCAGACGTCAGACTGGACCGATGTCTCTTTACAGCAGTCCGGTAATGACCCAGATCACAACAGGGATTGGATTGGTTGAATGACACTAAAAATAGTGATATACAAAGGGAAAGCGTGGGGGCCCACCAGGACAGAACTCAACACTCTCATTCCACCAGCAGGAAAAGGAAACGTGGTCAGGACTGTAATGTCATCGTCTGAAATAGCCCTGCTGTCTGGACATGTGTCAAAGTCCTCATAAACCATTGTTCATTTTTCATGAAGGCATTTTGTTCAAGTGTTCTGACATTTGGAAGGGCAACAGAAAATCCCTTTTTTAAACATAGCAATATGTTCAATTATCGCATAATAAAACTGCTGACGCAGAATCTCCAAGTTGGTTCTTTTGGTCGGAATAAAATATTTAGTCAACCTTTAAGAACGAATTGTAAACAGCAGTGATAGGCTGTCTCCTGTGAAGGACTGACCACAGCATTGTTCTGGTGAAAGGCAGGCAATCTTCAGGTCTTCAGAGATCCTCACCGGCTACTGATATAACCAACAAGATGATCCCATTTCAGTGAATCTTTGAAAGCCCACTGGCCAGGAGAAGTTTGAGGGGGATGGTGGATCGAGACAAAGGCAGTCTGTGGAGACCTGAGGAAGAGAAAAGGAAAGTAAACAACATGAGCCGTAACCTTGATCTAACAGAAAAGGTACTTTTGGCAGGCAGTGTTTGGGCTAAAAGCAAACAAATCAATCAAAGAACAAAAGCCAGCTGGGGGGAGATGTTATCTGCCTTGTGAAGATGGTCTATACAAGTGTGTGTGTGTGTGTTTTGGAGGGTTGGTGCATGCTCAGCAGTGCTGTTTGTGTTGGGCGGAGAGCAATGGGTGTGTGTGCTCCAGAAGGGGGTGACGGCAGACCCCCTGGTCCCTAAGGGACCTTTCTCCCCTCCTGTACATTCTCACTTTCCTGAGAGAATTGTGCTTTTTCTATCTGAGGAAAGAGACCTACCCATAGAGAAACATGGCCTGCATTGGGAACACCTTAGTCAAAGACTTACTCCAAACACTGGCAAATGGCAGTGAAACACACCCCTTGTCCTTTTGAGATACAATGTGCATGCATACATTAATCTTTTTCTCCACAAGTTTTCCTTGTGAGATAATGCCACAATGAACTCTTACAGAAATGTTATGGGTTCAACAAAAGTTAAAGAGATCACCCAAACATCAAATTTTCTCATGTCATTCCAAACCTATGACTTTTTCCTTTTGTAAAACACAAAAGATGACATGTTGAGAAATGTCTCAGTGGTTTTGTGTCCACACAATGGAAGTCAATAAGTGCCATCGTTGTTTGGTCAACGTCAAAATATGCCTTGTGTTTTCAGAAGCAAAAAAGTCATACAGGTTCGGAAAGACATGAGGGTGAGTAAATGGAAGAATTTTAATTTTGGGGTGAACTATCCCTTTAAAGTCTGTTGACAATATTTGTGATGCAATGCCACAGAAAGTAATTCAAACGTGTCTCTCATTTAAACAAAAACAATCATTGCAGCTACAGTAAGGCACATACAATGAAATTGCACCACACATACAAGTCCAATTGTTTTCTGTAGTAATAAACTGAACCCCAAACATGCTTCAAAGTTAAGCCCCTCCCCCATCCCCCCACCACCCGAACACCAATAAACAAGTGAAAGGGGGGCCAGAATTTTACAATGAAGATGAAGACAAACCACACAAACACAAATAAGACTAACCAAAGGCACGGATGAGTTCTCTTTGCAATGCCCATGTGACTGTCTTAATGAGGCAGGCAGAGGTCAGGCCGGCAAACAGCATGTTGTAAAGGAAAACAATGTGGAAATTTCCAAGCCAGTTATATCGCCCAAAGTCTCCTAGTAGATCAAACCTTGTGATTCCTAAATGTATTTAAATAGAAAACAAAAACATTAATACCACAAACAAAATTTAACATTATTCACTTGCGCATTGGTAACCAGCTGCCCTCTTGTGGATGAAAAAGGCTATGCTACATTAGGCTGCCAAAATAACATTTAGATCAAGGGCATCATGATATATTATGACTAGCGAATATCTAACACAGAGGCCTTGAAATCATGCAATTTTGTTTTAAATAGCATTTTGTATATTAAACCTATTAACTGCATGCAGAGCAAAGCAACTGGCCAATCAGAATTAAGTAATGTTATAAAAGTATTAATAAATGTACTCACCCAGGGTGCGTGAGAAAACAGGCAAAGCTGAACTAAGTATTAAAAGAGACACACAGTTCCCTATGATCTGTGGACACACACACACACACACACACACACACACACACACACACCATTGTAATATGACTATACACAGCTACAGTTTAAGACTAATCTAAATAGGAACACACAATATCAGCTCTCTTTAAATATGTGGGATGTACCTGTGTGAGGGTCGTGTCCTGTGCCTGCGGCAGTAAACTGGTGAAGAGTGGAGAACTGTAGAAACCAACGACCGAGGAGACCATGAGATATAGGATGAGAACCACCTGCACTGCGGCTCCCAAAGACCCAAACATGGAGAAAGAGGCAAGCCCCAGATGAGGGTCCTGCAACAGAGAGAACAACTCATTGTGGGACTTGTCTTAATACTGTGTTAATGTGCCCTATACTTTCCACATTAAAGTAATCACAGAAAAACCTCAATGGGGTTTTATAGGAATTATAGGAATTATGGAGTTGGCTATAAATTTATTGAAAGCATTTATGCTTAAGCCTTTAGATTAAGGGCTTTTTAAAGGCAGGTTAGGCAATTTTTTCAAAAACTTTTTGTTGTGTTAGTTGAAAGTCTCTTCACATCCTGATAGCAAGTTAAGTGTTATAAATACACATTTATATATCTTTTGTAAAAGACCATGCTCGTCCAATCAAAGCATTTAGCCCGTATGCAATGATAGGATGTCCTACTTTCCTATCAAACTATCATGTGTTGGAGAAGCCGTGGCTTTGGAGAGCACTCTGAAGGGAGGGTGGCATCTTATGCATTCAAAACTAGGCTACCTCTGCTCACCTCTCCAAATTTGCCTACCCTACCTTTAATATCTTAAACAGCAAACTCATTCAAGTGTCTTTAAACATGTGACTGGAAATTCTTGTAGAGCAATGCAACAACACCATCAAGATCACAGCTTTGATTACCATTAAGAACACATATACCATTAAAATGCGTATCACAGTAAATCACAAAATGCATACATGTAAAAAGCAACAATGTTAGGCCCATTTATGATGCAGCAGGTCTATAAATTGCTATTTGTCTGATATTCTGGACTCATGAATTCATGGATTCCGGCTAATGGATTCCGGACTCATGGATTCATGATTCCGGATTCATGTCTCACCTCCATTCCTCTAGGCATGGCAGACTCATCAAAGAGAAGCTCAAGCACGTGGAAACAGACCATCAGCACACACACGGCCTGAGACACACAGTACATCTGATTTAACATGACATCATCATGACATCACTGACGTTTGTATGATCAATGTTACTTTATAGGGTTTGTTCTTACCGTTAATGCTAAAAGCAGCAACATAGCCAAAGGGTATCCCAGGTTACGTTGCCATGGAGACGCTTTCTGCCGCAGTTCTGAAACGTAAGACATCATAAAGGCCACTGTATACAGAACGGTTAGCTCTGTACAGTAATTGTACAGTAGTCCAAGCACAAGAGATTCTCACCTAGCGCAATGCGTTTGGCTCGTACACTCAAAAATTGCTTGTTGATTGTTTCTACATTGACAGCAACATTAACCCAACAGGAGGTGTTACCTGAAACATTTGATAGAAAGAGAATGCAAGTTATTAAGAGTTTAGGCCCTGTACACACTTATTTAATGACATTATATTTAATCTTAAGAGAAAAAGAGTGTGAGAGAGACAGAGAGAGAGATCTTTATGGGTCTATTTCCTTAACAGCTGTGTTGTGAGCCAACAGGTCTTTCCAACATCCTGACACTCACTGTTTAGCTTCCTGGAAAGGGAGGCCTCTTCAAACACAGCACAGTTCATAGTCTCCTCTACATTCTCCAAAAGCTAGAAGACCAGACAGATAAAACCCGACTTCAAACGTACAGACTTCTAAAGAGTTTCCAGCACAATTCTTAAGGCTTGTCCAATACTTGAAGAATTAAGATACCTTGCAAACAAGGTCATTTTTAAATCCACTTACCCGAGGTTTGACCAATAAGCTTCCAGTGACACTAAACATACGTGACAGCCCAAACGGTGTACACACTGTTGCAAGACAAAAAAAACTTTAAACACTTTTGATAAACAACAAAAATCTGCATTAATTTTAAGGCTTAGTTTGATCTTTATTAAAGGATTTTTAAAGAACATCGCACAACAGTAACAATAACATGAATTATATAGACACTCATATATACACTTACACAAAAGCAGCAGAACTCCAAAAAGTGAGATTCCAGAGTAGAGATAAGGAAGATAATATTCCCACAGGTCTTTAAAAAAGCAGAAAAGATTGTTACCACCACAATCTACAATGT